>APFE030603304.1:168296-197962 GCA_000404065.3 Pinus taeda
AATAAAATAATAATATTTTAAATCGACGGATGGGATCAAGAGATGTCTTGATCTTCATCAACGGTCGAGATCATTTCAACATGGATCACTCGAACTAGCCGTTGGGATCATTCCCTTTATATAGGGTTTTAGGAGGTCATTTCAGAGTATCTGATCTGTGAGTCAAAGACTGAAGAAGCTCTCTTGTAAATCTGTTTCTGGTTAATAAAAGAAGACTTTGGGGTCCAAATTTGGCTGGTGTTACTCTCTTGAATGCTGTGAGATTGTTTAATTTTCTGCATATGTTATTTTCAGTCGTTAATAATAGCTTTTTTGAGTATTGTGAGCACAGGTATCTTGTTCACTTGCTAGGGTTTAGGTCCTGTTAGGGTTTCTGAAATAATGGCAGGTATCTCCATTACCTCCTCAGATCTAGCAGCATTTTGCCCTCTTTACTGATGGTTGTTTTGAGCTGTGCAGAAGACATTTTCTGGAGGAAACTTTGTGGGCGTTCGGGGAAGTTCTTGGCTGAACCAGCCAACTCCCACAAGCATTTTTGCTGAGCCCAGTTGGATTTGATTCTGGGTCTATCATTCAGTTTATTTTTTAAGTTTGCATGAGAGATTTTTCTGAAGTTTTCACAGTGAAAGACTGAAAATCAGTATTTCTTTGAATATTTCTCTGAGCTTATTGTTGAATCTGGCTGTTCAGGGGCCACATCTGTAAATATTTCTTGCTGGATCTTTAGGGTTTTATTTATTTTTGTTTATCCCAGGTTTCGGTGGCTTGTTTGTTCGTTTTCAGGATTGCAGGTACAGGTTTTCAATCTGCTAGGGTTTCATTATCTACAGGAGGTTTACTTGAGCTCCCCACTGATCTGTATGCTGCCAAGGGATCAGTGTACTCTTTCATTTAACTTTTCAAAACCTGTGATCTGCATATCCTCAGCATCCTCCCACAGTAGACTCCAGATCTGCATCGACTGTACCATCAAAACGATTTGTATATTCTGTTTACACGCAGGTCTGCTCCAGGCAACATATGAAGGGTATTCCTTTGTCAATTCGAAAACCCTCCTGCGAGCTGAGTCCACTTGCTGCTTCCTCTGCGTTTTTTATTTGCTGTTGTCGTCGAAGTCTCCCTTGTCCGCTACCCATCTGTTGCCGTGCGTCCTCCATTCCAGCTACCTGCGTTCAACCACCTGAAGCCCCAAACCTGCAAAACAAACACTAAACGCAAACATACATGGTTAATAAACCAGTGAGCACATTCAAAATCAAAGGGACGTTTTTGATCTGCCCGCTGTCCAGCGTGGGCATTGGAACAATAATTTGTGCTTCATTTGTCACCGCTGCCCTCCATTAAAAAAAAAAAAATCTGAGGGTTCACCTGCAAAATACGCGTGGATTCAAACCAAAATCAGTTCGATCAGCTCAAGCACATAAAAAACACGATTTTGGGTTTCGATCTTGTGAATGCGTTAGGTTTTCTGCTGTCGATGATCCACCTGCAAGCATACAGTAAACGCACTACATTTCGTGATCAGCTTCGTCCCTTCTTTGTCGACCTGTGCACCTGCGAATGCACAACAACAAAATACGATTTGGTGTGAGAAGATCGATTTTTCTTAAGCATTGCGTGGTTTCTGTCAGTCCAAAACAATTTATGCTCGGGAGCAGGTAAGCTGAAGGTGCGTTTTCCAGGTGCACTGGCTCAGACCATAACGAAAATCGATTTCTGTCATGCGGGTAATGTGAGGTTCTGGTAAGTCTTGTAAATCGTTCTCATTCAATCCATTTCTGGAGTTCTGGTATACGCGTGCGTGTTTTCCTGGTAGCGTGGGCATAGTCGGGGTTTAAGATTTCGAAATCGTTGTTTTTGTGTGGCTGCAGGGGTATGCTAGGTTTAGTCGAGAATAGTTTCCTTTCGTGCGTTTTTTGTTTGTCACGTTTCATTTTTTTTGATTCCTTTTTTTTTATTATTATTTGTTTTAACATAGGTCCTGTATATATGAGCGTTAATACTTTGTTAGATTAGTTTAGTTTTAAATAAATTTTATTTTGATTTTTGTTTAAAATGTTAAAAAAAAAAATCTAAATATCTATATATATATATAATATATATATATATATATAATACAAAAAGTTTTGATTTTTTGATTTCTAGTTTTATGTTTGTATAATTTGATTTAGATTTATTTTTTTATTTTTATAGTTTGTTTCTTTTTCTTTATAAAAAAAAAAAAAAAAAAAAAAAAAAAAAAAAAAAAAAAAAAAAAAAAAAAAAAAATATTTGTTTTTCATTTTGTTTAAATAATAATAAAAAAATAAAAAAAAAAATTTAGTTAGGGTTTGAGATTTTATTTTTTAGGATTAGTTTAGATTAAAAATAAATTTTGTTTTATTTGTTTTAAAATAATTAAAAAGTCATAAAAAATATATAAATGAAAATCAGATAAAAAATTTTCCTTAGGGTTTAGGATTAAATTTTAAATTTGGTTTTAATTTTGTCAGAAGATATAAAAAGATTTCGTGGAAAATTAATTTTTGCCAGATTCAGTGGTTTTCATGCTTTATCTTTCACGCTGAGTTTTGAATTTCTCAAGTCGAGATACGAAATCAATATCCAGTTAATGGTTTACGATTCCCGTGGTTATCCGAAGCATTCACCTTTTAAAATCTTCAGTTGCTGGATATCGTTTTGGTCATGTAATTTCACTGATGACAAATGGTTGCTGGTCACGGTTTATGTCCCTATATCATTTAACAAGCAATCACTTTAATAACAAATCTCTTAAGGCACTGGTCTGCTCACTAATCAAATCATTTTTTGAATCGTGTCTCGTGTCTCCCAACCAACTGGTCGACAGTTGGTCTTCAACATCTCACAGGGTCTACCCCCCTTAGCCGCGGGAGACAGGCTTAAACGGAGGGATCGGGGATCAGAGTGACAGCCCCCGGTCTGAGCGTTGTCGTGTCAATCTGCGCGACAACAGGTCCAACTAGGGGATGCAGGGATTTAGCTGGTTGATGGGTCACCCCATCTCGTGATGGTCGAAGTCATGGAAGAGAGTGGTCTAGTTCACTCTAGGGTTGGCACATGGGGGTACACAGTGGCCTTCATCAGAGGGCGAGGCAGGCTTTCTTTGTGGCTGCACCAGTTCAGAGTTAGATCTAGATGGGTAGACTTTGGTGTCATGGAGATGTCGGGGCAGGATGTGTCTCACCTCTATCAGTGTTCCACCATCGAGTTCCAGGAGAGGAGGATACAATGTACGCATGATGGACAGTCAGCCAGAGCCAGAGTGGTGCAGAGACAACATGGTGGCACCCTTCTATGGCTAGCAAGGGACCCAAACATAATAGTACTAGATAGCTTAGCGACCATTAGGGGTCAACTGGTTGCAATAGGTGGAGGTCACTTAGGTCTTCCTTTAGGCCTTAGCGAGTCATCGATGGCGTGGGGGACCTTTGGGATTTATACTGGACATGATAGTGAGTGGAGCGAGGGGAGCTTCAAGTGGGACAGGATGGATTGGGATCCTGGTATTGAGGGATTCCTTCATGTCAGGATAATGCAGGGACCTAGGATGACTCAGTAGCATGTTTGAGACCTTGGTATTACTGATGGTGATAGGGGTGATCAACAGATAGAAGAGGCGCTTGTTTAGGCATTGCTGGAGGACAAGCGATTTTAGTGCATTGGAGGAGTTTGCCAGATGGGGATGCCACCTGGGAGGGTGAACACATATGTGAGCATTCAGTATTGAAGTTGCTTGGGGACAAATGACATTTGGGAGGGGAAGATGGTAATGTCGCTTCTGAAATTAAATTGTTACAGGTTTATTTGTTCTACAATTCTGACAATTTTGGGGGCCATGGGACCAATGTGATTTTTGGAAAAGACTTAGGAAAGAAAAAGGGGCCGAAATGTTTTGTTGGCATAGCATGGGGACCACCCACATGAGGAAATACGCACCACCTTAGAGGGAAGTTCGAATGACTAAGGAGGGAAAGTCGAATTGCTAGTTGGAGGGGGCTCACATGGGAAAAGAGGCCCACGAATTATAATTAGAGGAGGCTTAGCCTCATTTGGTATCTTTTGACATATCAAACTCAATCTTAGTTGCTCGATCTGCGTAGTTGCGTTATTGTGTTGTTTAGCACACGAGTGTCTCCGAGCAAAGATCTCAACCCTCGCTTTGGTGGACTTCGAGTGCCAGCCTAGGAAGGCAATTTGTACTACCTTGGAGGAGAGCCAGTGGAGTCTCACAGTCACATCATTCAACATTTGTCTCATCCAGTGCGTATTTCTGGAGGCCACAGAAGAGGAACACACAGGTGTTGCTTGTGGGTTCATCCGGGCAGCAATTGCCGGGGGAGTTTTGGAATTGGAGCTATAGTGGAGGATAAACCTTTTAGGAGAGTTTTGAAGCAAGAGGTAGGTGCATTGGAGCAGTTTGATTTATAGTCAGCTGGGCTAGCGTAGAGAGCCATCACTAGGTTCATGTGGGAGTTGGAGGAAGGAATTGTAGAGCTGGAGTTGGCTGGGAGAAGTAGGGAGATCATTTGGAGGGCCATTTGAGGAGGATTGAAGGAGTTGGAAGTGCAGAGATTGACAGGAGCAATTACAGTAACATAATTCGTATTTGGAGGAGGGCCAAGCTGTGAAGGGTAAATTTTTGAAGGTTGGAACCAAGGGAAACCCTTTTTGGGTTTTTCTGGGTTTTTGGCAAGGATCACACTCCTAATTTCATAGAATTTTTTGGGCAGATCTAAGGGGTCAAACATGGGTCCCAACTCAAGCAACAACTAGAGGAGATAAGGGGAATTTGGGCAAAATTCTGAGGTCAACATTTGGCCAATCTTTTCATGGGTTTTTCTGGGTATTTGTTAGAGAGGGCGGGGTTAATTTCTCGTAATTTTCTGAGCACCGGATGTTATGCAACCAACTAGAAGAAAAGATAGAGCAACAACTTCAAAATCAGCCTCTTCGAGGTGGCAGCCTCCTTTACGATACACAAGTGAACAATTCTTGGATGCTACAAATGACAAGACCTCCTTTCTATATATAGGAGTCTAAAGGGTCACAATAAAGTCAAGCTGACATAACAATAATAATGTAAGGGCACAACAACAACAGTAGTGGGCTTCTATGGGGCACATAATAACAATATGGGCACAACATGGGCACAACACTAACAATAATGGGCTACAATGATAATAATAATAATGGAATACACTAGTATTATAGGGGCCTAACATGCCCTCTCCTTCAGAAAAGTGTTTTCCTCAACGCTTGAGTAGTTCTAGATGCTTTTGTATAAAATTCTCATCTTCCCATGTGGAATTTTCAGTGGGTAAGTTCTTTCACTTGATGAATACTCTAAAATTGATCGATTTCGTAGCTATCGAGTTCTTGTTTCTGTGATTGCTTCAGGTTCCAATATGATTTTTCCTTCCTCGTCAAGTTTTGGCAATATTGTTTGAACTAGGAGCTTGTCACCTATAACCTTCTTTAAGCATGAAACATGGAAAACTGGGTGCACTCGGGAAGCTATAGGAAGCTCCAATTTGTATGCCATAGTACCAATATTTTGCAACACCTTGTACAAACCATAATACTTTGGTGATAATTTATTATCCTTCTTAGCTTGCTTAAGGGACCTCTGTTTGTATGGTTGTAGCCATAGAAATACCTAGTCACCTACATCGAAACTTCTTTCACTGCGATGTTGATCTGCCTGTTATTTCATTCTATTCTGTGCCAAAGTGAGGTTATCCTTTAAGAGTTGGAGAACTTGTTGTTGATGCTCAATGTGATCTTCTACTGCTTGAACCTTAGAATTTTCTCTTAAATATGATGTGATAGACAGTGGATGATATCCATAAAGTGCCATAAATGGGGTCATTTTTGCTGCAATATGGAAGGAAGTGTTATACCTCCATTCAGCCAAAGGCAACCATTTGACCCATTATGTCTGTTTATCAGATATAAAGCAACGAAGATATCCTTCCAAACATTTGTTCACTATCTTAGTTTGCCCATCAGATTGAGGATGATACGATAAACTATGAGCTAACTGAGTACCTAGACAAGAAAATAATTCTGTCCAAAAATTTCTAGTGAAAATGGGATCTCTGTCGCTTACAATAATCTTTGGGTTTCCATGTAGCTTTTGAATTGTTTCCATAAATGCAGTAGCAATTGTATTGACTTTAAAGGGATGAGATAATGCACAAATTGTGCATACTTGGTAAGTCTATCAACTAACACCATGATGACACTCTTTCCTTCGTACTTGGGTAAACCTATAATAAAATCCATTGAAACCTCCTCCCAACGTTGGCTTAAAATGGATAAAGGTTGTAATAGACCTGGGGTCTTAATTGTTTCAACTTTATTTTGTTGGAAAACCAAACATTTCGCCACAAAATTTTGAATATCATATTTAAGGCCATCCCAAAAAAAATCCTTCTTAAACTTGTGGATCCTGAGTGCCCTCCCAAGGGAGAGTGTGCAATTCAATAAAAATCTTTTGTTTGAGTTGGGAATTCCTACAGAGGTATAAGAGATCTTTGTACCATAATGAATCCTTTTTCCAACTAAATGTATCAGATGTATTCGGGTCTTATGGTAACTTTTGAAGTAGTGCCCGCACTTCTTCGTCATTCTTCCATTCACCCTTGCTTCGTTTATCCAATCTGGTTGGATAATAGAAATGGTGCAAAGCAATGCTTCCAAATCCTCATCCTTTCTTGAGAGTGCATCTGCAACAACATTTTGCTTCCCTTTTTTGTAGATGATTTCAAAGTCATAACCCAACATTTTTGTGCCCATTTTTGTTGCTCTTCTGAAGATAATCTTTGTTCTAAAAGGTATTTAAGACTATCATGATTTGTTTTTACCTTGAAGTATCTTCCTATTAGGTAAGGTCGCCATTTCTTAAGTGCATGTAGTATTGCGAACATTTCCTTCTCATAAATAGCTTTGTGTAAATATTTTACTTTGATTGGACGACTTTCGAAAGTAATGGGTCTGTTTTCTTGCATTAAAACAACACCAATTCCATTTCCTGAGGCACCACATTCCACAATAAATGTTTTTGTGAAGTCTGGCGTAGCTAAGGCTGGTGCTTGGCACATTGCCTCTTTAGGATGTTCAAAGATTTTCGTTGCTTCTAGAGTCCAAGAAAATGCATCTTTCTTCAGTAATGTTGTTAGAGGTGCTGTTATTCTCTCATAATTCTTAATAAACTTGCGATAATACTTTGTCAACCTGAGAAATCCTCACAGATGCTTTATGGATGTGGGGATTTTCCATTCCTTAATGGCTTTAATT
Source organism: Pinus taeda (assembly GCA_000404065.3). Taxonomy (NCBI): domain Eukaryota; kingdom Viridiplantae; phylum Streptophyta; class Pinopsida; order Pinales; family Pinaceae; genus Pinus; species Pinus taeda. Next base: position 175,617 of record APFE030603304.1, read on the forward strand.
TTTCTAGAGTCTACCTTAACACCTTCATGAGATACAATATGACCAAAATATTCCACCTCTTGTACTCCAAAGAAACATTTGGAGGTTTTTGCATATAATTGTTTCTCCTCCAATAGTTGTAGCACCTTGTCAACATGTTCAACATGATCCTTCCAAGACTTGCTGTATATTAGTATATCATCAAAAAATACTAACACAAATTTTCTAAGGAAGGGTTTGAAAATGGAATTCATCAAACCTTGAAATGTAGAAGGTGCATTGGTAAGGCCAAAAGGCATGACCAAAAATTCATAATGACCCTCATGAGTTCTAAATGTTGTTTTTGGAATGTCTTCTGTCTTCATTCTTATTTGATGATGTCCTGGACAAAGGTCTGACTTGGTGAAGTAAATTGGTCCATGCAATTCATCCAATAATTCATCAATGACAGGAATGGTAAATTTATCTTTAATAGTGAGCTTGTTGAGCGCTCTATAATCCGGACACATGCGCCATGATCCATCCTTCTTGTGCACCAATACTATTGGAGCATAGCAAGAACTTTGACTAGGTTGAATTATACCAACCTCTAGCATTTTTGCAACCATACGTTCAATTTCACTCTTTTGGGCATAGGGATATGTGTAAGCACTGATGTTTGGAGGAAAACTTCCTGAAATCAAATGAATAGTATGATCATGATCATGAATAGGTGGGAGGCCATTGGGAGTCTCAAATACCTTGGAATGATTGTCCAAGGCTTTTTGGAGATCTGGAGAAATAGATGATTTCGACGTGGGAACCTCTAGTGAACATAATTGTGCAATTACGCCATGTTGTTATTTCTTTAGAAGCTTTGTCATGCTGTTAGCGCTGATTATTTTTCCCGGTTTCCTTGCGATACCCCTTAATTCAACTTCCTCTCCTTTTGAAAAAAATTTCAAGAAAAGTTCCTGAAAATTAAAAGCTATCGTATCCAAAGATTGTAGCCATTGGACTCCTTGTACAACATGAGCAACACCCATTGAATGGAAAGCTATGGACTATTCAACATATATTCTCCCATGGATAGATTGATATTATGGCACTTTCCAGAGCAATTTATGGTTCTTCCATTTGCAACCATCACTTAAAGTTAACACTTTGGTGCTGGATATTGGAAGCAATTCAATTCCTTCGCTATCTTACAATGAATAAAATTATGGGTATTGCCCGAATCAATCAACACTATTACCCTTTTTTTCCTTGATATGTCCTTCTATCTTGATAGTTTGAGGAGTGATTATTTCGGCCAATGCATTACAAGATATGGTCGGATTCATTTCTTCTTTCTCTAGGCTTTGTTCCTAGTGAGTATCCTCTCTTTTTGATGTTTTTTGTCCCTTTTCTTCTTTCTCTAGTATTTGTTCCTGGTGTGTATCCTCTTCTTTTGATGTTTTTTGTTCCTTTTCTTCTTCCTCTTCATAATCTATGTAAAATAATTTTTTCTCAGCACAGTTATGACCTTTATTGTATTTTCTATCACAACTGTAACAAAGCCTTTTTGCTCTTTTTTCTTCCAATTATTGTAGTGTCAACCTTGTAGGTTGTGGAAGGCTAGGGGTAACAACACTTTCAGCTTTATAGTTGTGATTGGTAGGCTTTGTTGTTGCCATAATTTTGCTTTCAATTTTTCTTGCCAACCTGAATGCCTTCTCCAATGAATTAGGTTCTCAAATGCGAACCTCATGTTGGGTGTTATTCTTTAATATCCATATGAACACATCACTCCTATGTTCCTCTGAAATATCTTTTACCTTTATATTCAATTTTTGGAAGTCCTCAATGTGCTCCACCATTGAACCTTTTTGTTTGAGATTTATCAAGTGGCTAAAAAAGGTGTTGCTTTTTGTATCCTCATAATGTGCAATCATTTCTTTCGTAAAAATTGCCCAAGTGACAATTTGTTTACAAAAGAAAAGCCATTGATACCATACAAACTGATTGGGTTCCAAATATAAAGTTGCAATGCGTACCTTTTGTGTGTTTTGCACATGATGGAGATCTAAATATTGCTCCATCTGTAGTATCTATGTTACGAGATCTTTGCTGTCAAACTTCCTCATATCGATCTTTGGAACATGGTGGTTCTTCAATCCAACGTTAGAGTCTATGATATCATGATTAATATTTCTTTTGTTCTCATCATGAGTTTCCTTTACTACCCTTTCACCATTAGTAAACATTTATTGTAGCAACGTTGTCAAATCTATCTTCAAGTCTTCCATGTTGCCTTTAAGTTCTGTTTCTATACCATCCATCTTAGCTTCCATGCCATTCCTTAAAGCATCCATCTTAGCCTCCATGCCTTTCTTTAAACCATCCATCTTAGCTTTTGTTACTTTTTGTGAGAGTGAAATTTGTTGCACTTGGTCTAGTAATTTTGATATATCATGTTGCATTTCTTCCTCTTCTTCATGAGTCATGCTAGAGCTTTCAGGTTGCGTACTAGGTGTTTCCATTTTCTTTCTTCGGGGCGTCAATTAATGATAATTACGCTTCACTATGTCCTTTGAATTCCTTCAAATTAATTTTTCAAACTAAACTTATGCAAAATTTTAAAAAGGCTGCACACATTTTTTGGTTTTGTAGGAGCTCGATATTGAATCAGTTGTTTCTCTGTAATTGCGGATCTCCAAGGTCTGCAATTTCGTCCTATGGTAACCCTTTGCGTTCTCATTCCAACCCCGCAAGTTTGATCAAGATTGGATTCTCCAAGAAAGAGTTATTCCAAATCTCCCACGATGATCTAATTATAGACTGGTTCAGTAGAGCAAACTTGTACAAAGTGCCATGTGTCACTATTTCGACCTTCGGATCTGAAACCGATACACACAAACTACAGTCCGTCCTCTTTCTATACCTTTTTATGAAATTTCAATCTGATGCTCAGAGAGAAATTTATGATGATATTCCCTAGGTCACCTGTTTGAGATATAATTCGGGAGCCTACAAAAATTCTAAATTCCTTGGATCATATCTCCGAAAATATAGTGAGACAAGATCTGAAATTTGTACTCGAGGTTCATCAATATATCGACTCAAATGGGTTTTAATTTTAGCTTCTGAAACGTCGTAGAAAAAAAATTATAACGAAAATTCCACGGTGACCTGTTTGAAGTAGCGAAACCCTAGAATCCAAAGCTCTAATACCAATTGTTATGGAACCAACTTACAAGATAGAAAAAAAGATAGAGCAACGACTTCAAAATCAGCCACTTCGAGGGGGAAACCTCCTTTACATTACACAAATCAACAATTCTTGGATGCTACAAATCACAAGGCCTCCTTTCTATATATAGGAGTCTAAGGGGTCACAATCTAGTCAAGCCGACATAAAAATAATAGTGTAAGGGCCCAACAATAACAATAGTGGGCTTCTATGGGGCACAATAATAAGAATATGGGGACAACATGGGCACAACGATAACAATAAGGGGCTACAATGACAACAATAATAACGGAATGGACCAGTATTATAGGGGCCTAACATCAGAGGTGGGGTTTCCAGCAACATCTTTGCAATAGACAACACAGTTTCACGAGGGCAGCACAGGGCATCATTGCAATAGTTATTTGTGTCATATGGGCTTGACATATTACCACCTGGGCTTGATCATGCTTGACATTGAGGAAAGCCCAGGTGCACCACTTCTGCGTTATTGTACTTTTGTCCCAGATTATAATAAAATGGCATAACTGTTGGTTATTCCTGGACTTTTTATGGGTGTGCACTGACTATTTCAATTTTACGGTGCCCTTTTTACTATTTGCTTTGCATAGCACTATTTTTCCTAGTTTGGAACAATACATTAGAGAAGGACTTGGTCTAGGGTTTGGGTCTTTGTGTGTCATTTGAAGCAGATTCTATAAGAAGAGTTTTCCGGATTCTCCCTTTGGAGGGGTTTTGCCTTGGTTGAGAGCCTAATTTATGTGTCCTCTGTTGCTGTTGTTTCATTCTTGATATCTGCTTGATGAAAATATCTAACTAAATAACCAAACTCCACATGGGTCATCTTATTTATGAAAACTAATATTTTTCTTGGATTCCTCTCTTCGAGAGGTGTAGGATTGATCTAAAGGTCATCTGATTCTGACATGTACAGATGAAGTTATGAATTTATTTTGATTATGGTCAAATTGTCAAGGTCAGCCAACAAACTTATATAGGCTCAGAAGCCCAACAATCACGTCTATTCATCCTCAACATTGCATATAAATAGAAGGTGACTTAGCCACATTTGGACACTCATCTTCACACTTCTCTCTCTCTCATTGATTGGGTACGGATTTTTGGGCCTCTCTCTCCACACGTTTAAAATTTCAAGAGAGAAATTTAAGGAGGTCGAAATTTAAGGAGGCCAAAATTTCAGGAGATCGAATTTCTAGACAATTTGACCAAGTGTTGACTAGCATGCGTTGACCTCCTTTCACTGTGTTTTTGTGAGGGATATCTCTATTTGGGCAGGCCGGATTTCTGGGCGCAGAAATCAAGGCTAAACATTGATTGTTGACCAACGTTGACTACAACGTGGGCTGTTTGACTAGATTTTGATTGGGTTGTTTTTGGGTTATTTTGAACGCTGATTCATCTTGCTATTTGGAGGCCGAAGTTGACTGAATTTGACCAATTTGTTGAGGATCAAATCTGCCTTGTTGACCAGCGTTGACTGTTTTGTTTAGGGCTCTTTTGTCGTTATTATAAATTATTAGATTTGTAAATTGTACTATCTCTCTCTTCTGAACTATTGAAGACTAAAAGAAGATTTGGTCAAGGGTTTTCCCACATTGGGGTTTGTCCCTCGCTGGTGCCACATTTTGTGTCCTCTTGTCTTGGCTTGTCTTCTACTTTTTATGTTTATGTTCTATCTGTGTTTTACTATCGTGTTGATGTGATTGCCAATCTGAATATTGATACTGGGCTAATAAAGAAATTGAAGTAAAATTGCTCTAAAACATAGAACATGCCATTGTTGCCTAAAATTAACATGGTATCAGAGGTGAGGTGAAGACAAAGCCCAAGCAAGAGTGAAAGAGCAATCACCAAAGACAGTTGGACAAGGACAAAATGTTCAATGGGTTCCTCATCCTACTTCCCGGCTGAAGACAAGCTCCATGATAAATTTGACTATCATGGCTAGAAGATGTTTTTTGATTTGACCTTGGAAGAAAAAGAAGTGATGGACTATGTGCAGGGTAAAATCCCTGAACCTCCTTCAAATGCACTGGCTGCTGCGAAGACCAAGTACAATAGGGCTGAAGTCAAAGCAAAGAAGATTATCAGGGATTCCATTGACAAGCATCTGGTGGCCTACATCTCCGACTTGAAGACCTCCAAGGAGGTCTACGACAGGTTGGTCGGCATGTTCAAGGTTAGTAATGCTAATCAAATTCTATTTCTCAAGAATGTCATGTCCCCATTTTTATTCTTCTTCATAGTACAACCAGGGTGGATTTCCAGGACAGGGGATGGCCAAGCCAGTGGAACAAGTTTATGTCATCAGGGGTCCTGATGGAGTTTTGAGGAGTTTTTATGGAATTTGATGGCATTCGCTTGGCATATTCTATCATCAACATAGTTTGCCTTTCATTCTGTTACATTCCGACAACTTTCAAAAATCAACGTTTTTATTGGAAACAACTTAATTAATTATGCTCGAGGTGCCATTCCGGGGAGATTAATTGATAGAACACCTCAGTGTAACAGCTCATTGGATCTAGAACGAGAAGATCTACATGATGGGACTTTTGGATGGGAGTTTCAGTGACTCGAGGAGACATGGTGGCCAATTTACCCTATGCCCGCATTAAAAAGAATATTTTAATTAAAATAAAAGAGGGAAAAGTGCTCCATGATTAAATAATAATAAAATAGAAGATTCTAGAGGGGTCCATCAGATCTATAAAAGAGGAGGAGGAGGCCATTGGAGGACATCTTGAATTTTGATATTGTTTCTTGTATGAGAGGTTGGGAACCCGATTCTCTACTCCATTAGTAGCCCCAGGACGGAAACCCTCGGGTGATTTAGTGAGATTGGGCGAGTACCCATCTCCCCTTGGTGAGTTCATCCAGAATTCACAAGAGAGCTTAGCAATGGCAATTTGGTTCAGTTTCGGTGGATGGACCATACAACATTGGAGTAGATCATTGAGGCTTGTACTATCTCAGTTATCTCAGTTATTTTTGTTATTCCAACATGTAAAACCCTAGTTTATACATTATAATAAAAGCTAAGATTATTTCTGGTCATTGTATGATTGATTTGCATGCATTCTCTTGTTCTAATTTACGTGGAAATCTTTTGTTTATGAATGGAAAATTTATCTGAAGTATTTTATCAGTTAAAATTTTGAGAAAACCCCAAATTGTTCCATTTGGGACACTACAGTGGTATCAAAGCCTTGCTCAACCTGCGGGTTTTCAGTTTTTAGTTGCAACAAATTGATATTCGAGGAGAAAATTGTCTGATACATAATAATCATTTGCCAAATTGGATCCACTTCTAATATTGAGAGTGTGGAAACTTGTCAATCAATTTTGAAGAGCCATGAAATATTGGATGGACTGAATTTAATTGTTGAAGTCGTGAGCCAAGTTTTATTTGGGGGCGATTTTTGTGTGGAACCCACACGAACTCCATGTGCAGTCGAGCAGCCTAGACTAAGTATTAAGAAGGGATCGAGAGTCGTTCTGAACAGATCGTGTTTGTAAGGGGCAAATTCTGAATAGTTTGTCGGCTGGGTGGTAGTTGAAATTCTGCTGGGCCGATTATTACTAATTTGTAAAGGCCGTAAAATAATTTTTTCAAAGACACCGAAAGCCAAAGTTAACATTTTGTAAAGGCCGTAAACATCCTTTAGTGAAGATGTGGGCCATCGTTTATCTTTGTAAATTTTGAAAGGGTGCATATATTAATTTGGTCGAGATTGCTCCAAATTATTAAGAGCTGACTTTATAAAATCAATCTTTTGTTTTGGTAAGATTGTGAAATATTTTGAAGTGGGCCACAGATCCAATTTACAAGTGGCCACAGTAGGCTGGGAGGATTTGGGGAGATCACAAGCAAGGCAATGAGATCATTGACCACCAAATTGAGAATTAATTAGGTGGCCGGTTTCATTACTAGGGGTCGAATCCTCTCCCTTGGGTTCGGGCTGAACTCAATCTATGCCCGGGCATGCTTTTCCCATAATCTGGACATGATCTTCTCTTTATTAAAGGCTGCAATCTCTTATACTCTGAGACGAGTCTCTTATAATTTTCTTGGGTGTGCTATCTTCTTTAGCTGGCAACCCAAGAATCCTTTGCAGGTCAACTTTAGGTTTAGACATTATTGCAGATCGAATTGTGTTTCTTTGGGGAGGTTGAGAGCCTTTTTCGTTGGCGTTGAGATCTTGAAGCAAGACGAGTTAATGGTAACCCTTGGAAGTCGAATAGAAGAAAAGTTGGCCATTGGGAGCATTCAAGTCAATCAAGGGGCTATCTTATATCAAAACCAACGCCGTGAGTCTCCTTTTGACCATTCATAAACATATAAAAATCCTCTTTCCTGTTGTACATGAAAGACAAGTGACAAAATGAACGATTCACTGTGCCATAGTGGGTCGTGACTGGTTCCTTTTTCTAGTTGGAATCATAAGGGGTGGACAACAACAGGGAAAAAAAAATAAAAATCCTAGTCATTTTGAGGGGCAAAAGAACAAATCTTCACTAGGATTGTTTAACCTTCAGGCAGACCGTGGTTTTTTTTTTTTCTTGTGCTGCATGGACTTCTGTAGCATTATGATGGGTGAAGCAATGAACTAGTATTGTGGGGTGCCCAGAAATTTGAATGAGATAGATGTGTTACTGGGTTTAACCAAACAATGAGATTGGGTAACTCTATTGACGTTTCCTCCATGTGGTTGAGCCTCAGACAAATCAACATTTTCTCTTCGTGGGAGGCCATATTCGATTGCTGGAAAAGAGTGGTCATTTCTCTCATTCTGGACCACTCATTATTGTTGTGCATTGCTTCTTGGGCACTGTATTTGATGAATATCACCTACAGTAGTTGGGTTAATACATGGTGACACAAATCTCTTACAAACCCAAGGGATCTAGTGAGAAAAACCAAACAGTCCCAATAAGCATGTATCTTGCATTGTTGGAGTACTACCAAAGAAGGCAAAGTTTTCTTATAATTACAAAGGAGCAAGATCAAAGTACGTGAAGGTCACTTGAAATCTTTATGAAAGTGCTGGGATTCTTTCCTAGGTGCTGATCATTTGAATAGTCAAACGAGCACAAATTTTGGGCCCAATTCCAACCACCCGAGCGTAGAATTGGAGATATCAAGGCAAAAGGAGGAACGCGTCTTTATTGAATAGAGTTGTTATATGCTGGCTGGAGACCACACATTGGGCAGAAACCAAGTTCCTCTTAAACATAATTGAAATTACAACTGCAAGTCTATATCATTGGAATTGTGCATGGATTCATTGTTATGTTGTCAAGATTCATTGTTTAGAGTCAGCTTGTAGTATGCATTACTATTGATGTAGGATTTGGTTATATTGCTGTCATACATTGTATTGGTAGGCCTTGATAACACTGGGAGTATTAGTGAAGTGTTATAGTTGTCCTTTCAAACCTAGATTTGGTTGTATGCATATGAGAGAAAAATTGTCATAATTGCCATATAGGACAACCTTATAGTATTTTCACCATAACCTTGTATATGCTACTGGATAATGGAAATATTAGAATGCTTCATGAACCAACACAATAGTACCTCCATGGACTGCCATATAGATCAGAAACAAAACTGAATAGCATAAATTTTTCGAGAGGGATCTATGCCATTCTTCAGAAGAAACAATCAAGAGATGTGCAGGAGGTGCAGGAAACAAGACACAAGATTTTTGCTCTTGGGACAGATTTGAAGCACATGAGGGTCACATGGAAAATTCTTTTCAAACTTGATGAACTAGATGCACTCATTTCCAAAGTGAGCCAGTTAGAAGGGAAGAATCTAATTTGGGCTCTAAAACCAATGATGCTTGCTCTCATACAACACAAGTTCTTGGAAGAACCTTGAGAAGGGGTTAATCTTCTAGTTGCATCTTGCCTCAGTGACATCATGAGACTAACTGCCCCTAGAGCTCCTTACGATGATGATGTCATGAGGAGAGTTTTCAAGCTGATAGTGGATACTTTTCATGACTTAACAACAGTGCAGTTTGGGAGGAAGCTTGAGATTTTAGGAGTTATGGCCATGACTAGGACTTATGAAATCATGTTTGATCTTGAGTGGGATGGATTGATCGTGCAGATGTTCCAATGCTTCTTCAGTGTTATGAAACATCATTCTGACACAGTCATAGCACACATGTAGTCCATCTCATCGTCATATATGAGAGGCTGTGATGCCATCTGTCGAGAGTGACCACTCATGCTTGAGTGACACTGAGGAGATGACAATGGTAGAGCAGGGAGATATTCTTTATGTCTGTCAGGATAAGGACCCTTTGTTGGATGAGTCCATGGGTTCATACGATGATACCTTACAGGAGCACGAGCAGTCTTATGGAGTTGATGACAGTAGCCCAGATATGCATCCATGTGTGGTAGAGGAGTTTGAGGAGCAGCTGATTGTTCCCATGCGGGAAAGAGATTAGGAACAGATGAGCGACTGATGATTTAGCGTAGAGAGCACATAGAGGAGCATCAGTCATGGTGAGTCATTGACATTAGGCCAGATTCATATGATGAGCAGTCTATGGGTCCTAGGAGAGACATTCAGGATAGTGTGTCACCAGTGATGAGTCAGCATGAGCAGCATATGATGGGGCATGAGTCAGTTGAGGAGGATGAGGCGCACAGTATGCATGATGACCTTTTTGGGAGAGCCAATTGGAGGTTCATATTGAACCCTTGATGATGATGGATGAGCAGCCACCCTTGGGGTTAGTGGTTGATGAGGAGTAGACAGATGTACAGACAACTGATAGGGTGACGGTGTTTGTTGACACTTGTCCTCAGGAGATGTTGGAGTATGACATGATAGTTTGGTAGGAGATTGGTGGATTGGAGGAGCATGGAGTTTCCTATCAGGCGAGGGAGATGGCAGTTCATCCATCTTTGGATCTGCCCATTGATGAGGTGCAAACAGGTGTAGTGGCAGCTAGCCGAACTGTAGCATTTTTAGGTAGCAACCCTCTCCAGGAGTACCTACACAGGGCTTGCAACACAGTTTGGCTACTTGTACCCATTACAGGGAGAGAGGGAGGACTTTCTCAATGGATATTGCTTACCAACTAGATAGGGTAGCATGGGTTGAGCATGGACCAACATCAACATAGTAGAATTGTTCCTTACGCAGGAGTCCATGACTTAGATTGGTGGGAGGTCATGAGTTGGTATCCTATTGATGGAGTATCATTCTTAGTCGGGAGTAGTGTACTGTAGGAGCCCTTAGAGGTGGGGGATACTACATGCTCCGGTCGGCATCTGAATGTGGGTTGGCCACTCATCGGTATCTCAGCGCAGCATCAATATGGTGAGACTGACCTCGGGGTTTTCCAAGGATTGGATTGGAGAGAGGTGATGAGATGGTACACAGTTGGTAGGGCCACATTCACAGTCGGAGGTACAACAAAACAGGAGCCATGTAGCATTAACACTCCTTCTTGGTGGCATTGGGATCCAGGTGGGTCTAGTGGCAGCAGGTTGAGTCAGATATGGACATGGGATCTAGGTATTGGAGGACCTAGTCAGGTCTTGATAGCTTGGAGACATGATGTGGACCAGTGGTTTGTATCGGATCTGGGCTTGGGTCTCAGTGGCATTGGGCCACCAAATTGGTCCACAGATTTGGATTGCTTGAGGGCAAGCAACCTTGGGGCGGGAGCATTGTCGTGCCCCCATTTTTATTCTTCTTTATAGTACAACCAGGGTGGATTTCTAGGACAGGGGATGGCCAGGTCAGTGGAACAGGTTTATGTCATCAGTGGTCCCGATGGAGTTTTGAGGAGATTTTATGGGATTTGATGGCATTCGCTTGGCATATTCCCTCATCAACACAGTTTTCCTTTCGTTCTGTTGCATTCCGACAACGTTTAAAAATCAGCATTATTATTGGACATAACTTAATTAATTATGCTCGAGGTGGCATTCCCGGGAGATTAATTGATAGAATACCTTAGTGTAATAGCTTGTTGGAACCGGAACGAGAAGATCTACATGATGGACTTTGGGATGGGAGTTTCAGTGACCTGAAGAGACATGGTGGCCAATTTACCGTTCTCCCACATTAAAAAGAATATTTTAATTAAAATAAAAGAGGGAAAAGTGCTTCGTGATTAGAATAATAATAAAATAGAAGATTCTAGAGGGGTCCATCAGATCTCTAAAAGAGGAGGAGGAGGCCATTGGAGGACATCTTGGATTTTGATATTGTTTCTTGTATGAGAGGTTGGGAACCCGATTCTCTATTCCATTGGTAGCCCCAGGACAGAAACCCTGGGGTGATTTAGTGAGATTGGGTGAGCACCCATCTCCCCTTGGTGAGTTCATCCAAAATTCACAGGAGAGCTTAGCAGTGGCAGTTTGGTTCAGTTTTGGTGGAGGGCCTATGCAACATTGGAGCAGATCCTTGAGGTCAGTTCTATCTCAGTTATCTCAGCTATTTTTGTTATTCCAGTATGAAAAACCCCAGTTTATACATTATAATAAAATATGAGATTATTTCTGGTCATTGTATGATTGATTTGCATGGATTCTCTTCTATTTACATGGAAATCCTCTGTTTATGAATGGAAAATTTATTTGAAGTATTTATGAGTTAAAATTTTGAGAAAACCGCAAATTGTTCCATTTGGGACACTACAAGTTGAAGGATATTAAGAAGGGAAAGGACGAGGATATTCAATCCTATTTCTTGAGGATTACTGAGATCAAGAATGATCTACTCTCGATTGGAGAAGTCATTCCTGATAGGGAACTTACTTTCACCACCCTTGGAGGACTTCCACCTGAGTGGTATGTATTTAGAACCACTATCCTCAACAATGGTCGAATTCCAGGGTTTGAAGAATTGATGTCGAGATGTATTCAAGAAGAAACAAGAATGGTGGAGCAAGAAATGTCTTCTAATAGAAGCAACCCCACTGCATTCTCTGCTCATGCTAGAAGGAGAAATAATGTACGGTCTAAAGGTCATTTCCATGGAAAGCCTGGATCTAAGGGAGGAAGGAAGGGCAGGCGCTTTGTTTGCAATAAGTTTGGCCACTATGCAAGGGAGTGTCCAAATAGAAAGGACACATCCATGATGATGATCATGATCATTACAGGGGCAACTTCAACAACAATGATCAAAGGAATGGTAGGTCCAATGGCAAAGGAAAAAGGAATGCGGGGCATCAATCAAATGGTCGACCCTCCAAGAAATCAAGGAACTCTAGGCATGAAGAATCAAATGTTGTTAACACTAAGCAAAAAGAGTACTATCTTATATCGACCCTCTCCACTGCCTCTACTCCAGATACTTTGGGAAATTGCCTGATTGATAGTGGTGCCTCAAGGCACTTCACTGGATACAAGTAAGCCCTCTCTAATCTGATAGAAAAGGAGATAGGTATCCCATGAAGGGAGTAGGGAACCCTTCAATTGAATCAAAGTAACACTATTCATTTGCAAGAAGTACTATATGTACTTAATCTCAAGAAGGACTTGGTGTCCATTTTAGCCATGGAGGACAAAGGATTCAAGGTGGCATTGATCGATGGAAAGGTACGTATTTGGAAAAGAAATTTTAAAGATGCTTTTACACTTGGGTTTAGGGTTGACACTTTGTATCAAGTTGGAGGAAGTTCATTGGGAGCCATGTCTTGCAACACATCTCTACAATCTTAACTATGGCTTCAGAGGTTTGCCCATCTTCATTATAAGGCCCTACCCGATGTGAGATAGATGGTGACAGGTGTGCACGAGTTCAAAGTAGAGCATGAAGGTGTATGCCTAGGATGTGCCAAAGGAAAACTTACAAGGGAACCATTCCCCTCAAAGTAATAGCAAGGCCACAAATATATTGCAATTGATCCACTCCGACATATCTGGTATGATGCCCGTTAACTCTTTGGGAGGATACGCAAGACCTGGATCTACTTCTTGAAGAAGAAGGATGAAGTGTTCACCTGGTTCCAACACTTCAAAGCCTTGATCGAAAACCAATCTAAGAAGAAAATCAAGATATTGAGGACTGATAATGGGACTGAGTACGAATCTAATGAATTCCAAGATTATTGCAGAGAAGATGGCATTAAGAGGGAGACTACAATGCCATACACTCCTGAGCAAGATGGTATGGTTGAAAGGAAGAACTGCTCTATTGTAGAAGCAATTCGTGCCATGCTTCATGATCAAGGCCTTCTGAAGTTCTTATGGGCTAAAGCTGTAAATGCCGCTGTGTATGTTCAAAACCAATGCCCTCATCACGCATTGGACTCCAAGATGCCCAAAGAAATGTTCATTGGTAAGAAACCCGATGTCTCTCATTTTAGAATTTTTAGAAGTCCCGTATATTTTCATGTGCCGAAAGAGAAAAGAAGCAAATTGGGTGCATTTGGGAAGAAAGGAACCTTTGTGGGCTGTAGCAAAAATTCTAAGGGATATAGAATTTATGTGGCTGGTCAAAAGGAAGTTGAGATAAGTGATGATGTCACCTTTGATGAAGATATGGTCCTCAGGAAGATCAACAACCTTCCTATCCTAAGCAAAGACAAAGAAACTGCCACTGGAAATCAGGGTGCAAAAGAAGGCGAAACGATGCTTGATGTCAATAAACCTATGGATCTTATTGATCCTCCTCCTCATGAGCCCTCCTCCTCCAAAAGGAGACCCTCATGGCTTAGGGAGACACTTGAAGATGCCGAGAGACATTGCTCCAAGGGGGGACTTTCCATGAAAGAAAGAAGCTGAACAGGTATCAAGGATATTTGACTACCATGAGCACTATCATTCAAAATGAACCTTCATCATTCGAATAAGTCGTGAAGCATCAAGTATGGAAGGATGCTATGAATGAAGAATACGAGTCAATTATGAAGAATGATGTCTGGGATGTGGTCCCTATACCCTAAGACAAATCGGTTGTCACCTCTAAGTGGCTTTACAAAATCAAACATGGCGCTGATGGAAGTGCAGACCCTCTCATTCACAAATGTAAGAGGGAGTTGGCTTCTGAATTTGAGATGAAGGACCTAGGACCGATGCACTATTTCCAAGGGTTGGAGGTTTGGCAAAAGCCAGGTGAAATTTTCCTCTCTCAAGGAAAATATGTTTTGAAGATATTGGAAAGATTTGGGATGGTGGACTGCAAGCCTATGACTACTCCGATGGAACTTAACTTTAAGAAGTTATGTGGTAGTGCCGCTGAACCTGAATTGGGAAATGCTTCTGAGTATCGTCAACTCATAGGAGTACTAATGTTCTTGGTGAACTCCTGTCCGCACATATGTTTTGTAGTTAACACATTGAGCCTTTTTATGGTTGAGCCTCATCATATACATTGGGTTGGTGCCAAGAATTTTTTGAGATATCTTCGGGGCACAATCACTCATGGACTGAGATACACTGTCGGAGATGTGAGGCTGCATGGTTATTCTAATGTTGATTGGGCTGGTAGTGTGGTGGATCGCAAGAGCACTTCTGGATGTTGTATTTTGGGTTCTGCTTCGATATCCTGGATGAGCAGGAAGCAAAAATCAGTTGCCTTGAGCACCACTGAGGTCGAATACATAGCTTGCTAGTATGGCCTCCTGTGAAGTTCTCTGGTTGAGGAAGCTCTTTAGTGAGCTGTTCGGACATGTGTTGGATACCACCATGATCCTCTGCGACAACCAAAGTGGGATCGATTACTAGAGAATCCCGTGTTTCATGATTGCTCCAAGCATATAGATATCATGTACCACTTTATCCGGGATATGGTACATCGAGGAGAAATAAGGCTTCACCACATTGGGATTGATGAGCAGGTCGCCAATATTGTGACAAAGTTCCTAGGGAAGGTCAAGTTCTTGGCCTTCCGAGAGTGACTTGGAGTCGTGGAGAGACCCTCTGTGGATGGTCCTGTATGAGATGGACAATGAGCTCTGGGAGCTCCGGGGGGCTTGTGGTACTTCTTGGAGCGATGAGCAACCATAGGGTGAGTGGTTCAGCCTTCCCCTAGTGGTTTGTTGCGTATAGCGTGAGTGGTTCAGCCTTACCCTGCAATACCCCTTGGCGACATGTAGGCAGGATGAGTGGTTCATCCTTCTCCTGCTGAGGCATCCTACCCATGCAGTCTAGGAATCATGGGAAGTACCTCTCATCTGGCCAATGAGTAGGGAAATGAGGATATGGACCATAGTACTACCAATGGATGCATCGTGTACCACTGTACTCCCTATGCTAGGATGACTGATATTGATCTGGGATCAATCGGAACTGACTTCGGGTCAGTAAGAGTGGTATGAGACACTCTCTTTTGATTGGAACTAACTTTGGATCAGTAAGAGTGGTATGATACACTCTCTTTTGATTGGAACTGACTTCGGGTCAGTAAAATTGGTATGACACACACTCCTTTGATTGGGTCTGACTTCGAGTCAGTAGAGAATAGTATGATACATTTTCGATCACTTCTTCTTCATAGTTTAGCAGAGAAGAGCAATGCATTGATGGCAGAGATAGTATAGATTGCCAGATGGATTAGCAAATGGAGTTCGCCCTAGTTGAGAGGGAGTGTCAAATTTCGCAACTAGGGCCAAACTCGACATGAGTCATCTTATTTATGACAACTGATATTTTTTCTTGGATTCCTCTCTCCGAGAGGTGTAGGATTGATCTAAGGATCATCCAATTCTGACATGTACAAATGAAGTTATGAATTTATTTTGATTATGGTCAAATTGTCAAGGTCGGCCAATAAACTTATGTAGGCTCAGAAGCCCAACAGTCACGTCTATTCATCTTCAACGTTGCATATAAATAGAAGGTGACTTAGCCTCATTTGGATACACTCATCTTCACACTTCTCTCTCTCTCTCATTGATTGGGTACAAATTTCTGGCCTCCCTCTCTCCACACTTCCAAAATTTCAGGAGAGTGAAATTTCAGGATGCTGAAATTTCACGACATTGAATTTCTGGACAGTTTGACTAGGTGTTGACCAACATGCATTGACCTCCTTTGACTGTGTTTTTGTGAGGGTCATCTTTGTTTGGGCAGGCTACATTTTTGGGCACAAAAATCGAGGCTAAATATTGATTGTTGACCAGCATTGACACAACTAGGGTTGACCGTAGGTGGGCTGTTTGACCAGATTTTGATTGGGCTGTTTTGAGGGTTGATTCATCTTGTTGTTTGGAGGCTGAAGTTGACTGAATTTGACCAATTTGTTGAGGGTCAAATCTGCCTTGTTGACCAACATTGACTTTTTTGGTTAGGGCTCTTTTGCTGCTGCTATAAATGATCAGATTTGTAAATTGTACTATCTCTCTCTTCTAAACTATTGAAGACTAAAAGAAGATTTGATCAATGGTTTCCCCACATTGGGGTTTGTCCCTGGTTGGTGCCACATCTTGTGTCCTCTTGTCTTGGCTTGTCTTCTACTGTTTATGTTTATGTTCTATCTGCATTTTACTATCATGTTGATGTGATTGCTAATCTGAATATTTATACTAGGCTAATAAAGAAATTGAAGTAAAATTTCTCTAAAGAATAGAACATACCATTGTTGCCTAAAATTAACACTTGATATATGGTTTAGGTCTTTGTGTTTCATCTGAACCAGATTCTATATGGGTTTTGCCTTAGTTGACAGCCTAATTTATGTATCCTCTGTTGTTGTTGTTGTTTCATTCTTGATATTTGTTTGATGAAAATATCTAACTAAATAACACAAGAAGAATAACTAAGTTCACAAGTAAGTATTAAAGCAAAAGAAAATTGAATTAATAGCTGTCACATTGCACATTTTCCAATGGTGTGGAAGGAAGCGATGAATAGTACCAATATATTATGAAGAATCATGTTTGGGAGATGGTGCCAAGGCCTGAAGGGAAGTCATTAGTGACTCTCAAATGGATATACATGACCAAGCGTCCCGCGAATGGGAGTATTGACAAATACAAGGCATGGTTCGTGGCTAGAGAGTTCTCCCATAAAGAAGGAGAAGACTATGATAAGAGCTTTGCTCCAATTGTCAGGTACACCTCCATTAGATCCATCATTTCTCTTGTTGCTTTGTTGGGATGGAAATTGCCCTAGATGGATGTGAAAACCACTTTCCTCAATGGTGTGATTGAGGAAGAGGTGTACATAGAGAAACCTCAAGGCTTGGAGGTACATGGAAAGTAATCTCATGTTTGCAGGTTGAAGAAGGCCTTATATGGACTCAAGCAAGCTCCTAGAGCTTGGTAGGTACATATTGACAACTATTTCATGAGAATGGGATTTACCAAGAGCAATGTTGATCCAAACCTTTAAGGTTGTGAAGAATGCACCTGTGATATTATTGTTATATGTTGATGATTTGTTTCTAACAATTGCTAAGCCTCTTATCATTCAGTGCAAGAAGCAGTTGGCTTCTGAGTTTTGATATGAAGGATCTTGGGTTGATGCATTATTACTTGGGATAGGAAGTATGGTAGAAACCTAGTGAAGTCTTCCTTGGCCAAGGATAGTATGTTTTAGAGATCCTTCAGAGATTTGGTATGATGGACTGCAAATCCATGGTGCAACCAAGGTGACTAACTTGAAGAAATTAAGAGGCTTCGACTCCATATTGGTAGATATATCTATGTACCAGTGGTTGATTAATTTGCTAATGTATTTGGTTAACACAATGCCAGACATATGTTTTTCCCTTGAGAAGATGACATAGGGCACCCATAGCATGGTTTTGACACTTGAAGGCATTTTGAGTTGATTATGAAGATGGAACATCACCCTAGCCCATCCATGCACTTTCACAACATTTATTGCCCGAAAAGGCCATGGTGTCATGCTTATGGAGGCTATCGACTCACATGCATGGGCTTTTGGGCTTGTTGACGCCTACACCTACTTACAAATTAGTGAGAAAAACCTTCAACCCCACAAGGTGTGGTTGGTGGCAGGGAATTTAGAGAAGGGGTTGTGAAACTAATCCTGACTCTCTCCGTTTGAGCTATCTCCTAGGTTAGCTAAGGGGGGTGGTCCCTAATGAAAAGTTAAGTTAAAAAGGATGTGAGTTTTTAGGAGAATTATGTTGAAATTTGGTACGGGAGGACAGATGGTTCCCTTAGGCTTTGATCTTTGGCCTAGGGAAAAGTGTCCAAAAGAATTTAATTTTTCTCCTAAAATGATTTTATAATTTTTATAAAGTCAAATCTAATTTAAAAGTGACTTTAAGTGATAAAGTTACTAAAGTCTAATTTTAAAGTGACTTTAATAAAGTCAATGTAAAATTAGAAAGGAAAAGTGACTTTGGAAATAAATGACTAAGTGGGTCTTTATTAAAGTGGGGTGAATTAAAAAATAGAAAGTGAGATTTAAATGTGCATTTAATCTCAGCCATAGATCTAAATCTATTTCAGCCATTGGATTTAGGGATCACCCAAAAGTCACTTAGGGTTGGATTAAGGGAGGAAAATATCATTCATTCTTTCATGAGCAGATTGAGAGAGAGAGAGAGCAAGAGAGCAAGGGAGATTTCTGGACAAGGAGGAGAAGGAGACAGCAGCTTGGCACACATACCAAGGCAGCATTTAGGCAAATCCTTACAGCTGAATGAGCAAACAGTAAAAGGCAGATTTGTTTTTGCACCGAAATCGAGGCAGCTGATTTTCTGCACAAAAATCGAGGTCCGTACAGTCTATCTGTACCGTCCGTACCATTCGTACAGCCGTCCGTACAGTAGCCGTACAACATTGTGTTGTTGTTTGGAAATTTCCAGTGGGCTGTGAGGCTCAGACATCGAGATAAGTTGGAAATTTGCTTGCTGATTTTGCTGATTTTTGCTGAAATTTCTCACTGTAAAATAGACATTTTCCAGAAATAAAGAAGAGTTCTCAAATTGGTTTTCCTCAAGAGTTGTAGGGGGTTTTTCCACGGTCACATTGACAAAAAACCTCTGTGTTTAAATGTGTTTTAATCGCTGTTTGTTACTGCTGATTTTTATTTCTACAATTTCCAGCATTCTGTAAAATTTCCAGAATTTGTGTTTTCAGAAAAAAAATTATTTTTTCAGTTGTTAAATGTATGGTTATGGGAAAGGGCATTTAACTATATGGGAGAAATAAGTAGAAACTGAAAACCGGGGTGGGAAAACAGAAATTTCTACATGGTATCAGAGCTTGAGTGCTGAAGAGCAGTTTGGGACAGCAAAAGGGAAAAATTACAGCTACTGCTTTTTCACTCAGAAAATTCCAGCAAGTTGATTTCTCATAAACAACAATTTTATTTTTACTACAACAGTGCTATTTTTCAGTTTTAGGACAACAGAATGTCATTGGGATTGAGGGTGGAGGATAGGTTGGATGGACATACAAATTACAACGTTTGGAAAGAGAGAATGCAGAGTATCTTTGAGGAGGCAGAAGTCTAAGATATCATGGTGCATACCACACAGAACCCTGTTGTTGTGCCTACTGATGCTACTCAGTTGGCTGCTTATAATAAAAAGAACAACAAGGGTAAGAGATTGATTCTAGACGGAATCAAAGACCATTGCATTCCTCATGTGAGAGGAAAGAGCAATGCCCATGAGATGTGGACAACATTTTCCAATCTCTACCAGAGTACCAATGAAAACCGGAAAGTGGTCCTGAAGGAGAAGCTGAAAAACATTAAGATGGGTAATGATAGTGCAAGTGGATATCTCACAAAGATTACTAATGTGAGAGATGAGTTGGCAGCAATTGGAGAGGCCATTCAACCCAATGAGTTGGTGCGGATTGCAGTGAATGGCCTTCCCCGTTCATGGATGAACTTTGTTGATGGGGTTTGTGCACGTGAGACCCTTCCCACATGGGAGAGGTTTTGGGATGATTGCATTCAGACAGAGATCAAGAAAGGTCAGCTTGGGACAGCCAAGCCAGTTGAGCAGGATGAGGATATAGCACTGTTGGCAGGAGGAAAGAAAGGCAAAGGGAAGAAGCAGGCTTCCACAAGCAACGGTGGGGGCAAAGGCAAAGGTAAAGGTAAACAGGGTCACACACAGAAGGACTATTCCAAGGTGAAGTGTTGGAATTGTCAAAAGATGGGACACTATGCAGTTGTGTGTCTGAAGAAGAAGAAGAAGAAAGGGAAGGACCAGAGCTTAGCAGCTTCAGCAGAGGTTGAGGACTTTGCAGGTTGTTTTGACCAGAAGTTTGCGTTCACTACGTGTGAGTCCTCGAGTGTAGGATCACCTGCCACACAGGTTCAGAGGGAGCATGCTTTTCCCTCGATTAGCGGAGCATCTTCGGGTATCTGGTATGTGGACAGTGGGGCTTCACGTCATATGACAGGAGTCCGTGAGTATTTCTCAGAGATTTCAGAGAGTGGCACTGATATAGAGTTAGTACTCGGTGATGACAGAGTTGTTAGAGCAGTCGGGGTGGGGACACTGACATTTCAGAGGGAGTCGAAACCTCCCTTGAAGGTGACAGATGTTCTTTATGTGCCAGGGATGAGGAAGAATCTCATATCCTTCTCAGCTTTGGAGGACAGAGGGTATGAGGTACTGTTAAGGGGAGGACAGGTGTTGATGTATCCCAGGGGCACTCCAGCTGATTCAGCTAGAGTGATAGGTGTACGCCATGCAAAGGTGTACAAGTTTGCATTCCAGCCCCTTTTGGCATTGAGCATGTTAGCACTTGAGATTTCACCTAGGCTGAGATAGACAAACCTCAAAGCTACATCAAACCATTTCACCTCGTAGCTAGCCCTACGAAGTATGAGAAGGCTCTCTCGGGTCAAACTCGGTGAATTTGTCAATAGGATGAGTTGACCAATTAGGAACAAGGATTTTAGGCTAGTAAACTGATAAGGGGGGTTGATTTAAAGTTTTTGGGTTTTTTGGTGGCAATTGGAGGGAGTGCAATTCAGGGTGCGGGGATTGAGCTCAGTTTTTGCAGGTGGGTCTTTGGGGCAAGGTAGGAGTTTATGATGATGCCTTTAGCTGAGATAGATGGTCAAGGAGAGAAGAAGAGAGGCTAAAGAGGGAAAACAATGAATTTAAATCCTCTCTAGACAGTGGAAAACATAAATATTAAACAAAATTGAAAGCTGAGCATGGCATGCATGAATTCAAACTTTATCACTTCTTTTGTTTAATTAGCAGCAGTAGAATGAGAGATGGAACACATAAACACACTTACAATGACAAGTAGGAAATACACCATCAACATAATAATCCACAAGAATCCACAATGAAGTCTGCAAAACCCTGGCTTTCCTTTTCCTCAAATTGCAGAAATACAAGTAAAATATACAAATGAGCTTCTCCCTCTAGAGTCCAACCATGAAAATGAGTAAGAGAAGGCATAATATAGGAGATCCAACTCCTTTCCCCACCTCTAGGGGTCGAGCTCAACTTCCTAGGAGCTGTTGCAACTAATTCTAAATTAATCACTAGATAATAGGCCAGCACAACAACTTGCCTCTAAAACTTAGGAAACCTATCCATGCATTAAATATTTACCATTTACATCAAAGAAGCTTCTAGAAGTGGTTAAAAAGAGTAAAATATCTAAGTCCATAAAATTTACACAAGAATCCATCATTTACATGCCCAAATAGTCAACCAAAGTGAAAGCAGTGCTTTGCTGGCCGAACTGGTCAAAACTGGCAAAATTTGCCTGAGTGGTCGCGCCCCTGATCTTGACTGGTCGCGCCCCTTTGCAGCTCTGTTTGAGGGCCTTCCCGGTGTCCAAATCAGGTGTAGGATAGCTCATTGGAAAGGTCTGGAAGTCTATTTTCCAACCCAACTAGAATTTCCGAATTTGGAGTTGATTTGACCCCTCAAAAAGCAAATCTCCCAAGACTGCTTTCTGCAACTCAAAAAAGGGGCAGAAAGTCAAAATTTGCCTGTATTTTGAGCTTTTGGGCGCCCAAATCTTCATAAAATTAGAAACCCTTCCATAGGCAAGTGTATCTTTGCATGAAAAATCCAAAAATGTAGAGTTTTCCCTGTTCTGAGCTATCCTCATGACTGGTCGCGTACGGGGTGAGACCACTCGAATGGCCAAAACCTGTAAAATTCCCAAAAATGCCTCAAAATTCTCAAAATCTCTTGGGTTTGCTGCTAGGAGGAAGATAATGAGTACCATGGTGAGTGAGA
>APFE030603314.1:0-11370 GCA_000404065.3 Pinus taeda
TGGAACCAGAAACTCGATTATGAAAGTGTCCTCTTCAGATGTCAATCCTGCTTTGAGATAGGCCATCTAGACAAGAATTGCCCAAAAGTTTCCTAGAAAAATTCTGCTAGAAAAAACCACCACTAATCTACCTGGTGGGAAGGAGCACAAAAAAAACACTATAGTGTCATCAAATAAGAATGCTCTAGAGAAAACTCTGAATCACAAGAAATCGGGAAAGAAAGAAACAAATGTCAAGACAAGCAGGGAAAAAGCCCCGCCCAACAACAAAAAAGTGAACTTGACGACCACTCAAGCATCAATAGTTATGAGGATTTGAATACCGCACAAAATAAATATTCATTTAACAGCAAAGCAGATCTCCTAGACCAAACTTCTTCTCCAACTATCTTCAAAAGGACGAACACAACAGATCGCGAGGCTAAGACAACAATGTCCCAAGAACCAGAAGAGATGAAGGAGATGCAAGATAAAGGATGTTGGAAGACTGTAGAGAAAAAAATAAAGCTACAACTCCAATCTCGCCAAGAAAGACAAGGAGCCATACAATTAAAAACTAAGAAAATTATAGGTCCGATAGACCAATTTGTTCTCAGTAGATGTTAACTACTATCATCATCATCATCATCATCAATATGTTAAATGATTAATGATGTTAATGGATATTTTTTTAAAACATATTAATCTATCAACATTAATGAAAAAAATTATGATAACATTTTGCATTAATCACATTATTATTGTTTTGGTAGTAATATTTATTATAAATAGGTATTATATTGATTTAATATGTTAACTGATTAATGATGTTAATGGATATTTTTTTAAAACATATTAATTTATTAACATTAATGAAAATAAATTATGATAAATTTTTGCATTACTGACATTATTATTGTTGTGGTACTAATATTTATTAAAAATAGTTACTAATAATGTTTTTTATCTTAAAATATTATGCTATCAAAATGTTTATGTTTTTTTTGCCAACCTTCAAATTAACTTATTGACCTTTATATATATATATATATATATATATATATGGATTTTTAATTATATTTATACATTTTAAAAATGATATAAATTTATCTTAACCAAATACAATTAAAAAAGAAAAAAGAAAAAATACAAATCTCATTATAATTAAAACTCAATATTATAAATAAATATTACAAATATTATACAATAAAAAGATAAGACTTAATTAAATATATATATAATACACATATTCATGTTTATAATAAAATTCATCGCTAATACAAATCAACATAACAAACACAGGCATTCATTGACAAAACACTTCATAATCATACTTAATCAATTTCAAATAAACAAAGATACAATATACAATTTCAAAGGTAATGGAATACAAAATTTAAACACATACATTCACAAACATTGATAATGCCACCCACACATACAAACATTTGAAAAAAGAAGTTCTGACATGTATATGCAATTTCAGACAACACCTACAATACAAATTTAAATGAACAAATATACAATCTAAAATTTGTAAATATCAAACACAAAATACAAATTAAAAAAAAAACACATAATATACAATTGAAAATAAGGAAACATTCACCATACAATTTTAAGTCAATAAAAAGAAAACTACAAAATTAACTGCAATCACAATTCAATACAGCAAACACACTATTGCAATTTCAAGTCACCTACAATACAAATATTCATAGATAAGCACATATATATCCAATTTCGAATAAAGGAATATAGAAAGTAAAAGTTGAAATAAACAAACATACAATATACAAATTCAACTAACACACAACATACAATTTCAAGTCAATAAAAAAACACTAAAATATGATTATGCAACTTTAAATAAAAGTAAACTCATAACATACAAATTAAAATATACATTATACATACACATTGAAATTCATAATTCAATACAACAAACACATGATTACAATTTCAAATTAGACAAGATATTCATAAATATACATTCATATAACCATTCACGTATATATGTAATTTCAATAAAATAAACACACAAAATACATGTTCAAATAGGAAAACACGCAATATACAATTTCGTGCCCAAATACAGAAGAAAATAATCATTATGGAAACCACTCATATATAAGCAATTTCAAACAAGCAAACACACAATTCAACTAAACACACCGTCAAAACCACTCACATATACATGCAATTCAACTAAGCACAAGCTTACACAATTTAAAATGAACAAACAATGATGGTGCATAGTTTGAATTCAAAATATCAACATAAATACATAAAACATTTTCAAAATCACAAACATATATATACAAATTCAAATAATGTTACAACTCTCTAGATTTAGAGTTATAGTATTTCCAATGAATTAATTAATTCCCAAATTCCTTCACAAATATCTACTCATTAGAAACTAATGATACAAAAAAAACCTAACCTCAAGGTAATAAATATAAATTGGTATGATAAAGTCAAACAATAGTCGCAATAAAGATATTTAGAAAAGTAAGAGATACCTTTTCTTTCTCTATCCCTAGAACTATAAATAAGCTTCATTTCGAATACGAGGTTTGAAGGTTAATCCCAAAGTTAAAGATGTGACAATCTAAAAAAGTTCCAAAAGAGATTCAGTTCTTAGAGACTAACTTAAGGATATTTTACTAATATCTAGTACTCCTCGGGGCTGTTTGAATCACAATGAAAATTAAATTTGGTACCATGAGTAAGGCATAACTAGATATCTATTTTTCTTAGTTTTGAATTTTCCATCATGGATAGTCAAAGTGTTAAATATGTAACTCTTTCAAGTATTGCAAAATTTTCATGAAAACTAAGTTAAGGATATTGTATCGAAAATTCCTACTCTTCGAGCTATTTCAAACAATTAAAAATTAAAATAAGTACCATAAGGTAAGACATGCTAAGGTGATTTTTATTTTTAGTTTTGTGGCAATTTCAAACAACTAAAAATTAAAATAAGTACCATAAGGTAATACATACTAAGGTGGATGCTTTTGGTTAGTTTTAGCTTGTTTTGAATTTCCCATTGGGCATAGATGAAGAGCTAAGCATGAAATATCATTTCTTCTATTTTCAAAACAAAATATTTTGTTCTTGTTTTGAAAAAAGAGCATAGACTACTAAGGAAAACCACTCAACAATAAAAAAGAACCTAAAATAAGGAAAGAAAGGACACGTCTACAGATGCTAACAACTAATTGTGAAGACACCACAAAAAGATATGTATGATTACCATACCTTGTAAGTAAAAGTAATTCTGAGAAATTGAAATAGATTCTCTTCAACTCAATGTCAAATTGGATAGTGAAATTATTAAAATAAATAAAACCCAAAGGATATAACAAGTATGCAACACTTGTTGAGACAACAAGGAAGAAAAGTTTATCATAATGCTTAAATGTAACACATTAACTCATTCTATCATAATGCTTCAATGCAACACATTAACTATTGAAGATGACAATATAAAAAAATTCCAGGTTATGTCATGTAAGGGAAATATGTAGTCATGACATAGAAATTTTTGTTGCGGGTAATCAACGATTAGAGGTAAACGTTGAACTAACTTATAACACTATGTAGCAAATTGTGTGAAATTACCAAACATTGTACTTTATCTACATTGTAAAGTTTTGAGCTTATTTGTAATCTATCATGACTCAATCTTGCATAGTGTCAACCTAATAGCATTGTATGGAAGAATATTTGTTACCATTACCTTTTATAAATTATAAGGGAAATCATTAGTTATTAAAGGATTTTTTTTCAAGCTAATAATGTAGCTTAGTTATTCATTTTAATTCAAACAACTAGCATTTTGAATAAATGAATCCCCCAAAAATGAGGAAAATACTAACAAACAAGACATCCTCACCAATTACCAAAAATGGTTCGAGAATATATACATAAACCAACATTCTTCCTATAACCAACTGAGGTCATTTCCTTAATATCAATGTCTGGAACGAGCATTGAGTACAACAATAGTTTTCATGAATATTAAATAGGAACACACAATCAAGTTAATTAAATTGGATTTTAATTTATGCACATGTAATGTTCATGGTCAAATGCATACTTTGAGAAAACTATTAAGCACATACCTAAGATCAAATCAAAATTTGGGTAGGAAAAAAAATCATAAGTCTCAAGAAGCCATATCAAATTGGGACATTGAGAATAGTAGCCATTCAAAAGAGGGAAAGTCCGCGTGCTAAAAAAATGTAGTCTACACTGTGCACATCTTGTTAGGAAATTAAGAACAAAAAAATGTTTTTCACTAGCCTACCTATAAAAATGGAAGTGTAGTGATAGTTGAAAAATGTAAATACTAAATAATAATTCATAGAAATATATATCTCACTTGCAGTTTACACAAATTGGTTTAAAAAAATCCCATCCACCCAAGTACATCATACACTGTTAAATCTCAAATCCAACTACATTAGTGTTATTAAACAATATTCTGTTACATTTCTAAAAGCATTTAGTAAGTTTCTTTCCTAGATAAGTAAAATGGACAAGAATCCTACTCCACTAATAAATAGAAAAAAGTTTATGGAAGACACAAATAAACTATGAGTTTTAAATACAAATTTAATTAGGAGCTTTGAGATGTTCATGATATTTTCTTTTTGTCTTGGCTACGTGAAATATATCATGAGGTGACTGTTTTGATGTTCATTTGAGTTTTCCAACCATTTCATTTATAGGCTACACTAATTGTTGTATTCCTATCAAGACCAAAAACATACCTCATTATAAAAATTCACACACACAATTCCACTTGCTCTTTTTAAAATTTATTAAAAACATTTTGTAAATTTATCAAAATATTTACCCTATATACATATTGCTTTACAATTTTAAATAAAATATTATATTAATATCGAATAAATTTCATATAACAACTATTAAATAAAATAAAAAATAAATAACATAATATATCCATCACACTCTCTAATCTTATTCCACACCCTCCACACCCTACTTCAAACATAGGAAAAATAAATAAAAAATGAAAAATAAATAGACACTTAATTATAAACTTAACATCTATATAGTAATACGAGTAAATAAAAAAATAAATAAAAGCAAAAACATGAACCGAAACCCTATTGTTTTCCCTTCGGAAAAAGCATTAATTGAAATAGAATAAAAACAACAAAAGCATCCACCCAACCAAAAAGGATGAACCTGACAATCAAATCAGCCGCTCAACGTCGACCGAAAAAACATGAACATGGCAACAAAACCGCGTGGACAGAAAAATCATGAACCTGGCAACAAAAGCATCTGGGTGGATGAAGAAAGAATGAAACTCGCAACAAAAGCATCAGCCCAACCTGGATCGAAAGAGCATGGAAAAAGCATGAGCTTGTTAACAAAAGCATTAGTGCAACCTGGACGGGAAAAACATGAACATGGAAACAAAAGCATCAGCGTGGACGGAAGAATCATGAACCTAGCAACAAAAGCATCAGCGTGGACGGAAAAACCATGAACCTGACGGAAAATTCATGGTCCTTGCAATAAAAGCATTTACCTCGCATCTTTTTCGAAATAGAAAGCACAAGAATAGAAATTTAAAAAAAGCAAAAGCATCAACCCATTCGTTTCCAAAAAACAGAAAAGCGCGAGAATTGAAAGTTAAAAAAAAAACAAATAAAAAATGAACCCTCAATTTAGAGGCCGTAAAACACTCTTATAGCCGTTGAAGGAAGGAGTTGGGGAATCCCTATATATATATATCTATGTTAAGTCTTTATGTTTATATCCAATTTGGTATGCTTGTGTCGGTGTGGTTTGAGTTTTGGGTCTATTTTCTATTGATGTTTAGGTTGAGTATGTGAATATTCTATAAGAGGAGGAGGCTTAGAATAGAAGGGAAGGGAATGGCACCAATGATAGAGCTGGGAAGTTGACTTAAGTTGACTTGTTTAATAGTTTTTTTGGGCTTATAGAGATCATCATTTATCTCTCAGAAATTGTATGGATCAAATTCAATTCTATTTAATTTTGTTTCAGTGTTTAATCATCTTTGCTCTGGTGCGATAACTAATTCCATTTCATAACCTTATATTTTTGTTGGGTGCATTGCAAATTATTGGCAAGGAAATGAATGAAAGAAGAAACTAGGTGGTTGCCTAACCTATTTAGGTGAAGAAATTAAATCTAATCCCAATTCCAGGTATTTGTATATGTATCTCTCTTTTTGATTAGTTTAAACATAGTGCTTTAGGCATTTTATATTGAATTTAAGCCTTTGATTCCTCCTCAATAATTCCCTTGTGTATGTGGCTCTTCACCAATTTATCCTCTCCCCTAGGAATTCAAGTATCAATGTCTCTGTATTATTAATTTATTTTCCTCTGTAACACCTCTTCTTCTTTATTAGATTAACCCATGGTGGTGTCTTGTGTTCTTTGTTCCTTTAACGTGTGGTTTGGTGGTTTTTTTTCCTTTTTTTTCCATAACGTGTTGTGCCATGTGCATCAGCCATCGTTTTAAGCCCCTGTTTCCTCAATAATTTTACCCTTGTGCCAAGTGCATCAGACATGGATTTAAGGCTCTGTTTCCTCCTCGGATGTGTCCACCATACCAGTTCTATTAAATTGACCAGACATGGATTTAAGGCTTTGTTTTCTCCTCAAATGTGTCCACCATTCGAATGAGTTTTACATTTAAAGCTATGTTTCCTCCTCCATTATTTTAACCATACCAATTCTATCCACGTGTGTAAGCATGCATGTCTTTGGATTCAGATTCACTTTAACCATGTACGCATGTATCTGTGTATTGTGTTATGTGTCAATTAAACCTGCCCACCAATGAATTTATTTTCTGTTCAAACTCATTAATGGAACCATCTTCCCACGCCTATCATCTTGGGGTTACCCTTCCTTTCTTTCAATAGGTTTATTGAACTTTCAAATTAATATATAATATCCAGTTTCAAATTACTAATATATATACATACACCTCAACTCCCTTCTATGAGTTACTGGTTTATTCAAATTTTATTGATCTTAGCTCACCTCTTTCTTTCCAGTCAATTGGGAATTCTTAGTTATATATGTATAGTTATTCGTCTTCTTTGGGAATTCTACCATTCTTACTCTTTTTTCTTGGAGATAGTTTAAGCTACGTAAATTGAAATGGCCTTGTACATATGTTGTTTTATATTTTTCACACAGCTGCTGGAAAAACCTCTCATACATTTTAAAAATCAAATTAATTATATCATTAATTACGATACATAATCATAATTCATACTATTTTTTGGGTTATTTTATAAATAACCATATTTGTTTATTTATTTTATTTTCATGAATGACTCACAAATAACTATCTTACATATATATTTTTATTTAAATTATTTTTTTTTGGATTATTTTATGAATATTAATATTTATTTATTTATTTATTTATGATGTGTATATTATTGCAGGCTTGTTTCTAGGAATGACTCATAAATAATTGTTTTACACATATATTTTTATTTAAATTATGCTTATTATATTTTGGATTATTCCATAAATAACAATATTTGTTTATTTATTTATGATGTGTATATTATTGCAGGCTTGTTTCTAGGAATGACTCATAAATAACTGTTTTACATATGCGCTTAGGAAAAGTTGAAAGGAAGGTAAATTTGTTTTCATTATTTATATATGCCATATAAATCATTATTACTTTTATATAAAAAATAAATTCATAATTTTGATTTCATTGTATATATATGTAATATAAATGATTATTACTTTTATATAAAACAGAAACTGATCATTTTTGTTTTCATTATTTATATATGCAATGTAAATGATTATTATTTTTATATAAAAAAGAAATTGATGATTTTCGATATATTTTGTTAAAAATATATATTTCTCTCTAATATTTATGTTGTATTGCACGCAAATCTACTTACAGGAACGACCTCACCTTCTATTCTTGCGAAAAGTGTTTTTCCCAAAGTAAATATTGATGTAGTTATATACTATTCTTTTCTCAAATATTCTACGAGAATTATGCACACAATTATTGATAAAGTTATTTTTATGGAAGGGGTTAAAAATACTCCTTCCAAGTGCTCAAGGGGGATGGGGCACCATTCTTCTTTGACTAGTGTAGTATTTCTTGTTTGTATTGACCATATTTCTTTAAACTCATATGCATCACAAGACATTTTTTAACACACATTTACTCTACAACATTTATATTTGAAGCATGTTATCTTACAATTCAATGATCATCCATTCATATTATAACACTTTTCCCAATTGTATTTAACCCAAAACACAGTTACATTGGAAAAGGTTTAATTTTTTTTTTTTACAAAATTACAAATTATACAATCTTCCACAATGCATTGAAAGGCGCCAAGTATCTCTCTAATTAACAAGCCCTTCATATTCGAATCTTTCTTATTTTTTTTTTGCCCTTTTCTATTTCATTGGTTTTTAAAGCTTTTTATATTGTATTATTTTATATATTTATATAATTAGATAAGAGTATATACATATAATTTAGCTTCTTATATATACTTGGTTAAATAGTACGATACAAATTTACTTATTCGAATTTCTATATATATTTTTCTGATTTTGAAAATTTTTAGTTGAATTGCATGAGTGGTTTTGACCGTGTGCTTAGTTGAATTGTGTGTTTGCTCGTTAGAATTGCTTATATATTAATAGTTGTATGAATGCTTATTTATCAATATATGTATGTAATTTGAAATTGTTATCATGTGTCTGTTGTTTTTAATTATGAATTTCAATGTGTATGTACAATGTAGATTTTAATTTGTATATTATGAGTTTACTTTTGTTTAAAGTTGCATAAGCATATTTTAGTGTTTTCCTTTATTGACGTGAAATTGTATGTTGTGTATTTAGTTGAGTTTGTATATTGTATGTTTCTTTATTTCAACTTGTACTTTGCATGTTTCTTTATTTGAAATTGAATATATATATATATATATGTGTGTGTGTGTGTGTGTGTGTGTGTGTGTGTGTATTATATGTGACTTGAAATTGTAATAGTATGTTTGTTGTA
Source organism: Pinus taeda (assembly GCA_000404065.3). Classification (NCBI taxonomy): domain Eukaryota; kingdom Viridiplantae; phylum Streptophyta; class Pinopsida; order Pinales; family Pinaceae; genus Pinus; species Pinus taeda. The sequence continues at coordinate 9,073 of APFE030603314.1, forward strand.
TTGAATTGTTATTGTAATTAATTTTAGAACGCAAATAGTGCACAAGTTTTACTTTGTATATTGTGTGTTAGCTTATTTAATGTTGTGATGGCATGTTTGAATGTCTCTCTTTGAATTGACTTGACATTGACATTGTATGATGCGTATTTCCTTATTTGGAATTGTATATTATGTGTTTTTGTATTTGAATTCGTATTTGGTGTTTGATATTTAAAAATTTAAAATTGTATTTAAATTTGTATTCTAGGCATTGTCTGAAATTTCATATACATGAGAGAACATGTTTTTTCAAAGTTTTGTATGTGTAGGTGGTTTTGTCAATGTTTGTGAATATATGTGTTTAAATTTTATATTCCACTGCATGTATATACTTGGTAAAATAGTAGGATACATATTTACTTATTCGAGTTTCTATATATATATTTTCAGATTTTGAAAATGTTTATGTATTTATGTTGATATTTTGAATTCAAATTGTGTACCATATTTGTTTATTCATTTTAAATTGTGAAATCGTGTGTTTAGTTGAATTGCATGTATATGTGAGTGGTTTTGACCGTGTGTTTTGTTGAATTGTGTATTTACTTGTTTGAATTGCTTATATATGAATAGTTGTATGAATGTTTATTTATGAATATATGTATGTAATTTGAAATTGTAATCAAGTGTTTGTTGTTTTTAATTATGAATTTCAATGTGTATGTATAATGTAGATTTTAATTTGTATATTATGAGTTTACTTTTGTTTAAAGCTGCATAAGCATATTTTAATGTATATGCATATTTTAATGTTTTCCTTTATTGACGTGAAATTGTATGTTGTGTGTTTAGTTGAGTTTGTATATTTTATGTTTCTTTATTTCAACTTGTACTTTGTATGCTTCTTTATTTGAAATTGATTAAGTATGTTTACTAAGTATTAAAATTGAAATTTATTAAGTATGTTTAATTATAATGAGATTTCTATTTTTTATTTCTCTTCTTTAATTTTATTTGGTTAAAATATATTTCAATCATTTTGAGAATGTATAAATTTAATTAAAAATCACCATATAAATACTAATCTTATTTAATAATTTTATTTTATTTTTGAATTAAATTTTCAACATTATTATTATTATTCTTATTATTTATTTATTTTTCTTCGTATTTGTCATTTTCCATCTAAAGATTAGTAAGTTAATTTGAAAATTTGCAACAAAACATAAATATTTTGATAATATAACGTTTTAACATTAAAAAAAAACATAATTAGTAACTATTTTTAATAAATATTACTACCATAGCAATAATAATGCGATTAATGCAAATTTTTATTATAATTTATTTTCATTAATGTTAACAAATTAATATGTTTTTAAAAAATATCCATTAACATCATTAATCATTTAAAATATTAAATCAATATAATAACTATAGTTAATAAATATTTCTACCACACCAATAATATTTTGATTGATGCAAAATTTTATAACAATTTATTTTCATTAATGTTAATAAATTAATATGTTTTTAAAAAACATCCATTAACATCGTTAATCGTTTAACATATTAAATCAATATAATTAAATAATATCTGCATGTTGATAAGTAAAAGATCCCATATAAAAGTTTTTGCCGCATATAAGTTTACACATTCACGTGGTTGACCGTGTTAGTAGAGATTATAATCTTGAAGCAAAGAGGAGTTTTTTTAATTGTTAATGAGAATTAGCATAACACATATTTAAAAATAAACATATTTTGACATTTTAAAATAGAATATTTCAAGCAAATGAAGATGAATCAATCACTATATTATTCTATAAGAAAATATTAACTCAATGAAACATTTTCATGAATAAATTGATGTATTAATGTTAAGTCTCCTTGTTTGTTTGGGAAAATCCCATAGGTTGAGTTAAGGAAATATGGAAAATATGATTTAACCAATAGGAGAACCTTTAGGGAACCTATTAGATCCATGCATATGCCTGTATCTAAACTACTCAACTTGTTGTAAGTCTTCTTATGTGTTAGCACTTGTCGAGTCTAGTAGAGAAGGGAAAAGGGTAAAATATTAAGCGAGCAAATCAATATCAAAGGTCCTAAAAAAACTTCTTTTAAGGGGAAACATATTCTTCTCTCAATAAGTGAGGATCCCTCATCTGGTCATTGAAAAAATAAGTGCCAATGCACAATCTATTAAGCTTCTAGTATAGGGAAGTGAAGCTAGTGACTTCACCATGGTATTATCCAGGCTTGCTGGTAGCGAAGAAACTTTTGTTCTCTTGAAGTGAATTCATCAGGGTACTATCT
>APFE030603319.1:0-58393 GCA_000404065.3 Pinus taeda
AACCAAGGAGGCTATAAATGGCCTCTACAACAAAAGTTTGTGACCAGTACTATTGGCTACTGCTAGAGTTGCCAACATCATCTGGCTCAGTGTTACTTGGGAGCGGAAGCAAAAGTGGGGAGCGAGAGTGAAAACGGGAGCGGGAACAACATTTTCAGAAGCTCCTGGTTTGGGAGCGAATCCCGGAGGAGTTCGACAACCAATGTCACTAACATCAAGGTACATAGAGGGGTTGGTGCTCTTGATTAAATACGAGTTCCATACCCTAATACATGACAAAATTCAATGGAAACATTGCAATCCTCCAATCCTGAAATCCTGAAAAACTGATAAGTCTGCTGGATTTCGAATGAAATCTAAAATTCTACTTTCTCCATATGAAATCCAATGAGGCCGGAACCACTCTCAAAACATCCTGAGTCATTTCATGGTAATGTTAAAAATTTAAGTAAAAGGATGAAAATGAAGATTAAGGAGAATGTCACTTTTACTTTAAGAATTTAACATTACCATGAAATTTGAATAGCATATCAATACTAGGAGAGGGGAATGGACCCCAAATAACACTTAACCAATTTAGAAAACACCTTGGAGTCCCCAACAACCAACTAAATGTTGAAAAGTTAAAAAAAATTAGAAAAATCACTGTTTTTTTGGGTGACTGGCCGGATTTAATGACTCGGCCGAGTAGATGTGGAAACGGCCGAGTTGACCGAGTCATCACTGACTCGGCCGAGTCATGCAATTACTCGGCCGAGTCAGTCATGACTCGGCCTCCCGAACTGGTTTTTCTGTCGGGTCATAAAATTCTTCAATGACTCGGATCAACTCGGCCGGTTCGGATTCGATTCGGCCGAATTTTAAAACAGTGAAAAATACTGCACAAGATATGTGGAATGCTCTTTGGGACTTGTTCTAGAATAAGAACAAGAATCAGTTAATGGTATTAAGAGAGAAGCTCAAGAGCACCAAGATTTGGATGGTGAGGATGTGGCTTGGTAGCACATGAGGGTTTCTCAAGTTCGTTATGAGCTAGTTTCCATTGGTCATACCTTTTCAGAATCTGAATTAGTGAGGACTGCCTTGGAGGGCTCACCAAGGAATAGAAGCCATTTATGAAAGGAATAGTTGCTCGAGACAAGTTTCCAAATTGGAACACATTATGGGATGACTTCATGCAAGAAGAACTGCGGGACAAGGATCTTCATAAGAAGTCCGATGGAGAGAGTGTGGCTTTCGTTAGTAAGATGAAGGGAGAAGTGAAGAAAGACTTGAGGAAGGTGAAGTGTCTCATATGTGGCAAGCATGATCATTATGTGAGTAAGTGTCTGCATTGGAAGAGAGGAGATAATGAGAAGAAGAAAGAGATTGTAATGGTTGCTACATCTACAATTGTGTAGGATGACTTTGCAAAAAAGGGTTAAAGAGGATTTTGCTCTAGTCTCTCATTTCTCTGAGGGCACCATTGATGAGGGTGCATGGTTCATTGATAGTGGAGTGTCAAGCATATCACAAGATCACGGGAAGTATTCGAGACTCTAATCGAATGGTACTCTAAATTGCATGTGGAGATTGACAATAAGAGTCAGAGGACTTTCAAAGGGTTAGGTATGGTGCAATTGAGGATGGAGTCAAGAGGGTTGCTATTAGTCCAGGATGTACTGTGGGTACTAGATCTCAAGGGAAACATGTTGTTTGTCTCAGTAATTGAGGCTAAGGGTTTTGATGTGTTATTCTAGGATGGAAAGGTGATGCTCAAGCCCAAAGGCTTTAACTCCATAGGAGAAGTTATTGGAGTTAGGGAGAGTGGTCTATACAGAGTGCAGGCCAAGCCTATAGATCATGGAAAGAAGAAGGTTGATGAGACTCGGAGGGAGTCAAGTTCGAGTATGAGTTTACAGAGTTAGTGGGAGATTCTGCAACCCTAGAAGAGCACATGGTCAGTGGCAAGTACGGAGACTTCTACAACTAACAAGGACCCTTGGAATGGCCCCCTTTCTCATGTGGTCCCAAGAGAAAGTAACTTTTATATTAAAAAGTACTTTTGAATTTTTTCTTAGTCACTTTAAGGCATAAAGTGACATTAATATAAAGTGCCTAGTAGATGTACCACATAAAGTGACTTTTCACTATGACTTTAATATTACACATAAAGTCACATGTCAAAAGGGTAATTAGAGTGTCTTCCTAGGCAAAAAGGCTAATGCACTAGGAAACATTTCCTTGGTACTCTTATTATTTTTAACATTTTTCTGGTTGTTCATAAAGAAATCTACAACATAATTTAAGGTTCTTCATTCATATGAACTTTGAAGTAAGTAAATAATTTAAAACCTTGCTCTTTGACTCTATATTGAATTTGCTTTGCTGATTTATTAATTTGGAGCCTAAAATACACATTTTCTACTCATTTTTAAAGTTATTCAATTATGGAAATTTTCTAGGCATAACACCCAGTGGGACTTGATCCCAAGTTCACAAAACTACAATTTCTGGTTTGCTAGAATTGCTATTTTCTGTTGTCCAAGGTTGGGAAGTGGTTTTATAAGACCTATATTTCATTTTCCAACCTCCCCACCCCTAGATCATTGATCTAGGAGTGGTTTGACACCCATTGGGTGATCTGTTTTGAGTGGAATAGGTTGTTGTCCCTATTGTTTGTTGCAGATTTTGTAGTTTTTTTTAATTGGGCATCAAGCTGATTTACTTTTGAGTACTTAAAACTGATCAACCACTAAAATTGAAAAAGAATATCATTAATGGTTACGATATTTTATTTACATCATTTGTGAGTACCTATATGTTATATTTAACATCAATTGGTGCAATTGGCTTGTTGTTTTAGTTTTCTGCTACATATTCATAAACAAACAATGATACAACTCCAAGAATGAATTCCAACTCTTGTTGCCCCCACTAAAGGCACTAATCTTGGAGTTGGTTGAGGTATCAATTGGGAATCTTCCCTTGGCCTTAAAGAAGGAAGTTAGGTTTAAAGAGCGAGAGTTTGGGCCAAGGTGACAATGAGATCTTACCCTATCTATGCCAACCCTAATGGGTGGTATGGACCTTGACAACTCCGCTAATAAGGTTGGTGATATGGACAAGACAGGGTGTGTTCATAGGGAAGACTGATTACATTTAGGCCATAATATAGAATCTTTGTTTTATTAGAGAAAAACTTGTAGCAATAGTGGAACATGATGGTTTTTGAGAAGGACGGAGATTTTCGAGGTTGGTTAAAGGAAACATAGATTTTATGTCATGACTTATGGCATTCAATCACTTATGGTTCTTGATCTTTAATAAGTGATCTTGAAAAGATTTATTTTTTTGCATTTTAATTGAAAACAAAAGATTTTTGAGAATGATCTACCTTTGTTAAGCTTCATGTAAATCCTTCAATCACTTCCAAATCACTACAACATCTATTGATGCTTGTAGCTCGAGAAGGTACTTCTGCATAGGCCCGAGTGGCTCTGCATGGTGTAAAAATTGGCAACTAGGGCCAAACTCCATGTGGGTCTACTTATTCATGGCAGCTAATATTTTTCTTGGATTCCTCTTGTCGAGAGGGGTAGGATTGATCTAAAGATCATTTGATTTTGATAAGTATTCATGGAGATATGAATTTATTTGTGTTATGGGACAATTCGTCAAGGTCGGCGAGCAACCAAATTGCCCCCTCATCTGCAACATAGCACTATAAATAAAGGTGGCTTTTAGGTCATTTCACACACCTCTTGTAATCTCTTCCTCTTCACTTGTCTTTGGGTTTTGGTGGGAGGAGAGATCTTAAGATGATACGCTGCCCTAGAAGAAGCCTTAGACCCTAACGCTGTCATGGAGGAGACACAACTTCTTATACGCTGTCAAGGAGAAGCCCTAGACGTGGAGCTGAAAGGGTTTTCTAAGGAGACCTATGCTGCCCTAAATTACAATTCATAAAGCCAACCTTAATGCTGGTATGCAGAAGCCACTTGATGCCCTAATACGCTGTCTAATACTCATCAAGAAGAGGCACTTAACATAGTCATGAACATAGCTAAAGGGAGATCCAAAAAAGCCTATGTTGCAGGAAACGCTGGGGGGGGGGGGGGGCGTTTCCGGCCAGAAACGGAAACGAAACGCGTTTCCGCGTACCGTACGGTCGTGAAACACGTTTCCAGCCGTACCACCTCGTTTCCCGAAACGGAAACGTGGGTGGTACGGCCGGAAACGCGTTTCACGGCTGTACAGCCCCACGTTTCCAAAAAAAATGATTTTTTATTTTTTTATTTTTTAATTTGTTTTATAATTTTTTTTAGGTTGAGGGGGTTCTAATTTTTAGGGGTTTAGGGTGGGTTTAATTTTGTTTAGGGTTAGGGTGGGTTATTGAATTTTTAGGGGTTTAATGCTTTATGATTGCACATTATATATAATTTTTAAATATTTTTAAGATATATATTATATATATGATAATATATATATTATATAGTTTCACGTTTCCCTGTTTCCTCAAATTTGGGGAGGTCGCGTTTCGTATCGCTTCCCGTTTCGGAAACTCGTTTCCGTTTCCCCGTTTCGTGCAACTTAGAAAAAAGCCGTAACCGCGATCCTCTATACACAACTAATCACAAGGCATAATGTAGACCCCAAATACGCTGTCCTATACGCAGCAAGAAGAGGGACTTTGCTGTCCCTAACACTGTCATGGGAGGAGGTTAAACGCAAGCCTTATCTGCTGGCCTTATTCTACTCATACACTGGAAAGAACACAACTATAATGCTTGCCTAAATGTGGTCATGGAATCACAACAAGGATTGGGCAAAAACGTAGGTCTATGACTGACATCTAGACGCTGATTTAGGAGGGTCATATTATGCCCTAGTCGCAGAGAATAGGAGGGCTTATGATTGTATAATGGAGGCCTAAAAGACAAGCCCTAACGTTATGTAAGAAGGCTCAATGCAGGCTTGAATAAGGGCACCAATGTGTAGTCCTAAGGAAAGTCATACACGCTGTTACAATCTCGGTATATACTACAAACTTGGATATAGAATCTTAGTGACTAGGTGCATTCATAGAAGGAGCTTAGACAACATGAATTTGACAGTGGTGCAACCTCAAGGATAAGTTGTTCAAGGGTCAAGATATTTGGGTGTTGTGTGTAGACCTATCTTGCTGCTAAGCTAGGCTGTAGGGCATAGCCAACAACATAGAACTTTAAGGGTTGCACTAATCAGTGGTAGTGCTAGAACCTCTCTTGGATCACTGCAGTCTTTGAGTTGTTGACTGTATCAAGGACTAACATGATGTAGGTGACATTAATGATGTTGAGAACATCTTAGTAATATTTGGGTGCAACACTAAGACGATGAAGTACAACATGATGGAGACAACATGATGATGAATGCTGCAACATGATGGATGCAACATGATGGGCATGGTAGTGAGGTGCATCATGATGATGAAGTGCAGCATAGTGATGAGAGCAACTCAGTGATTAGGTGCATCACAGTGATGGGTGCAACATGATGAGGAGGTGTAGCACAATGATGGGTGCAACATGGTGATGGAGTCACCTTGTAGGATCAGTTGAAGCAGTATGTCTGCACTGGAGTTCAGATCAGCTACCTTATGTGTTATCTTCATAGAGAATACCTCTGCTCTTATTTTGATAAGTCAAAATGTTGACTTTTGATGTATATGCACTATCTCTCTCGCTGAACTATTGAAGAACATAAGAAGAATTGATCAAGGGTTTCCCCACATTGGGGTTTGTCCCTGGCTGGCGCCACATTTTGTGTCCTCTTGTCTTGGCTTGTTTTCTGCGATTTATATTTATGTTCTATCTGCATTTTACTATCATGCTAAATGGGATTGCTAATCTAGAATTGATATTGAGCTAATATGGAAAATTGAAGTAAATTTGCTCTCAACATAGAACATACCTAAAATTAACACATGGAGAAGTCACCCACAACATCTCCCTACGATACTTGCTCTAGGTTGAACATGTTGCTTTGTAACTTAGGAAAAGCACATAAGTTTCATGTTGGCTCATTGAACAAAAGTAAACTTGGGAAAAGTAAAGTAATTTACTTTAGTGATTTTGTTTTAATCTCAACCATTGATCTCAAGTGAGGTGAGATCCAATGTTGGCTGTGAATCACTTTGGAGATCGGGCTTAGGGATTTAGCTCAATGTAATTTTATAAAAGCAACGCTAGTGAGGGGTAGAAGACACATCACACAATAGCACTAGCTTCAATAGGAGGAGTGTGATACTCCAAAGTGCTAGGTCCGGGAAGTATAGGAGGGATCCTGGAGATCCAAATCTATCAAGAGATCGAGCACCAATCTAGGGCATGTTGATCATTGGGATGACACTTGATGATTATATGAAATACTCCATGCCCAGGGATGCTCCAGAGGACACTTGTAACATCAGATATCATCAATCAACAAAGTTTTTTACCTCTACTTCTATTTTCTCATCATCTTTCTTGTACCTAGATTCCACACCCTGCGGGGAATTGTAATAAGTGATACTAGAAATGATGAGTTTGAGTCTGTAATAGGCCTAGGATGTTGGGACTTGATTAGCAAACAAGTACACCTTGGAGTGTTTTGTTATCTGGTTAATTATTCCTTCTTTTTTAGACGCGGATAATTTTCTAGGTTTTCTCATTCACTTTTTACCTCAAAGTTGGGGTGATGGTTTGAAGGTTGAGCCCCTAACACATCTTAGTGTCTAGAGTTGATGTATATTGCCATACTAGATCACACAAAAAATTTCGTGGAATTTGGTTAGGTCTAGGTAGTCATTTTTTAATTTTTTAGATTTCTTGCACGTAAAAAATTACAAATAAAATTGTATTTAAATTGAAATAAGTGTAGTCTAGAGAAGTTGTATGGGGTATAAGTAATCAAAATTACACCTCTCACCCTCAACTTTCTACTATGACACACTTGAGTGGTTAATAATGTGTTTTGGACTCTCAAAACCCACATTTCCTAAGTTTAGTGGGAATTGTGGCATTTAATTAGGCTAGAATTAAATAAAATGGAGAGAAATAAATTATTTCATGTGACGGAATGACGTGGAAATGACTTGGAAATTGTCCTAAGTCAAAGAGTTGAGTCAACAGACATGTGGAAGATGACTGAGCACACTGCATCATAAATACACCGTTATTTCATTAAATCAAATTTCCTAGAGATTAAATAAAATGGAGAGAAATAAATTATTTCATGTGACGAATGACATGGAAATGACTTGGAAATTGTCCTAAGTCAAAGAGTTGAGTCAACAGACATGTGCAAGATCACTGAGCACACTGTATCATAAATACACCGTTATTTCATTAAATCAAATTTCCGAGAGATAAAGCAACAGTTGCACATGTGTAAAATCGAATTTATTAGAGGAGATCATGCACTGAAGGAATATTCCATGGTATATTTGGACTGAAGGTTAGGTGGGGCCTCATCTCACATTTATCTCAAGTTCTTCTATTCTTAGCACTCCACTCTTGAGGATTACGAGTTTCACTTGGCCAGACTACGAGTTACACATGGAGGAATCACGTAGTTCCTGGGGACCTAAGCAGAGCTATCTGGGGATCATCTACATATGTGGCATCACTTAGTTCGAGTTTGCATTTGTTCACTGGAGTTGTCACGGTACTTGGATTCACTCATGGAGTTTACTATGCCATATATGGAATTCGATTTCCCTTGATGTGCACATATGGAATTTGATTTTGCTCTGATGTCGCTATCTTCTCCACATTGAACTTAACTTATCTTTCCTTGGGATTTGCTCCAAGTTCAGTTCTCACATGCATTCTTCCTTGGGATTTGCTTCCAACTCTCTATATAATGAGGCTATATGCTCTCAATTGTATCATGTAATAAGCTATTGGGCTTGAGGAAACTCCACCATTTTGTACTTGCATACTTTTTTACTACAATCAAGACTTTGGGGCTATCTGGCTGGTGTTCTCTTGGCGTTATGAGATGATGTCCTTTCATGCTACTGTTATTGTGTTTAATTTCTTTCGCATGTTGAATTAATATTAGTTTATACTTTCCATCTTGCTTGGATTGATGTGTGCAACTATCTTGCACATATCATTTTTTTAGAGTAGTATTCTAGGGATAAGCTTGCCAATTCATTTTAGGAGGAATGTTTGGTTTATTTTATTCATTATATTGCTCTAATCTTGTACAAATTAATACGTGTTCAAGTGTATAGGAAAGATACTTTGTATTGTGTGTAGGAATCCATCTTGAAGTGGGAGAAATTTCAATTCGATCAACTCACTCCTAGAGTCACAGCGATCCAAGACTCAACCATTTTTTCGCTTCAAGTATTCCATCTAACGAACATAAAAAGAGTTTTCTTACTCTATAGCTACTTGATCATCCATTTAAAATTCAAAATACTTCTTTGATTCTAGTTCTTTCAAAGTTATATCTTTTATTCAAGAGTCATTTCTAAAGTTAGGCAAGTATGGGGTTTACTCCCATTACTTGAGCTAGTACTTTGTAAATTAAATTCTAAGTTTAGTTTTGGTTTCTTTTTCCTAATTTCACACTGACAATTGGTATTTTTTTTGTATTTTGCAGCCTATAGGCTTAAGCATTGGGCAGCAATGAGCTTGAGAAGAAGCTTTGGAAAACTACTCATTCGTGTGTATGCATGACCCCCTCATGCTATCCAAAGACAGATTTCTAGGGAGGCCATAAGCACTTGGGAGAGAGTTGCAAACTCATCTAGGTCGTGGGCCCTTTGAGCCTTGTGAATCTCTTTTGGAGAGTTTTTTCCATCTTCAAGTTTGTTGTTGTTATATTTTTGGGGAGAGAGTCTAGCTTTGTTAGAGTCCCATCTTTGTAAAGATCTCTCTTGTATTATGGGCTGCCCTCTTAGAGGCATTTTTACCTGCTTTAAGCACTAATAAAAGACAAAAAACAATTGTTGGAGGGAGTTTGGGATTTTTCCCATGGCATCCCCCTTCCTCATTTACAGGAGGGATTCTTGTGAGTGGCCTAATCCTGCTTCTAGTTTTTCTTAGCTTTCTAGTTTTTAATTTCATATTGTGCATGTTCAAAATTTACACATTTCACTCCACATGCAATTTTTTTGCTAATCTTGTATTTAAATTTACATGTGCATATGTTTCAAAATTGTAAATTTGAGAAAATCTCATCTTATGTGTAAACACTTCATACTTTGACAGGTTTTATTTGTTTCATAATTTCTTCAAGTATATGTTTCACTACTTGGTCAATTTATGCTATATGTCATGAAAACTATTGGAGCACTATCATTTATTTGAAACAATTGTAACTTAAAGAAATTTGTTCCATTTTACTTGCTATTTTTCCATTCAGTGGTGCAAATTCATATGAACTTATTTATATTCTAGCATCTCGAGTTTTGCAAACTATTTCTCTTTGAAGCAGTTGCATAAAGCAATTTGGGGAATTAACACAATTTGCACTTCATTTAGGCATTTTAGTATAGGAAGGCCCCAAGTCTCACTAAAAATTACCTCCAACTTAAGTTGGTTGAATATAATTTTAGGGACTCTCTACCTCTATTGACTTTTCATTGTGAGATCCAAATATTTGGGCGAGGATGAGGTCTGAGGGCTAGAGTTCAATTGTAACTTTGCCTTAGCACTAATCAAATAAAATGAACCCAAAACAACATTCCATCACATTTGCTTTGGTTTAAAGTCTCACATGCAAACCTTATTTCAAGAGGCACTTTGGATGCAAACATTGTAATCTCTTTTAATTTTGCAACAAGTTTAATTTTCTTGTACTTGGAGATTGACTCGTCTTCTGGTTTAATTGCATATTGTCATGAATGGTTGATTTCACTTTCAAATACTATTATTTTGGGTTGCAAACTTAATTGCATGTTGTCATCTTGGTTTAACATTTGAGTGCTTTTTGTATCCTTTTGAGCAAGATAGTTTCCATGTTTTGATTTGTAAACTTATTCATCTTGAAAGCATTTATAATATCTTGTGCTAACAATTTATTGTTTCACTTTTCAGGGTTATTTTGGCTTTCCCTTTGAAAGCATTTCACTTCATTTTAAGCAAAATACATTTTCATTTCTTAAAGAGCAAATACTTGGAAGGCACTAGTTGTTTATGTATTTCATGTTTATCTTATGATGGTTATTGCTCATAGTAATTTTTTCTTATAAATCTTAAAGATATAATCTATTTAACTCTAACAATTCTCCTAGAAACTGTCCTTTTTAACTTAACTTTTCATTAGGGACCACCCCCCTTAGCTAACCTAGGAGATAGCTCAAACAGAGAGAGTCGAGATTAGTTTGACAACCCCTTCTTTGAGTTCCCTGCCACCAACCACACCTTATGGGGTTGAAGGCTTTTCTCACTAACTTGTAGGTAGGTGTAGGCGGCATGGTCAATATTTTTTGGCGCCGTTGTCAGGGAAAAGCTTTCTTGTACCTAGGAAATTGACTAACCTTTTGGTTTTAGCATTTTTGAACTTTAGATTTAGATTCTTGCTCAAGTGCGACTCCAATTCAATCCAAATTTTTGCAAGAGTCCCTACTAGGAGAAATTCAAGTGGTCTAGTTAGCCCCTCTCCTGATCCTTAAAAGGTTTTTAAGAGAGAGGTTGAATAGACTTTCTCATAGTAGAGTTCTTGCTAGTTTTGGCAAGAGGCTATTTTTTGATATTCATTTGCTTTTCAAGAACAAGGTAGAACTTACATTTATGAATGATCTTTTTGCTCCTTGTGTTCACTAACATAATGGTTTCTCACAATATCCTTGACAAGGCTATTGAAAAGTTGCCTTCCTTTCAAGGTATACAATGCCTTTAGTGCTACATTACATGGGAAAAACTTTAATGTTTGTATCTTTAATGGTAACCACTGCTAATTATAGATGTGAGGATGAAGACTTTTTTGATTTATTCTTTAGAAGTGAGCTCTTGATTGGTCATTGAAGCAACCTTGCTAACTCATATAACTCTTTAACAAGCCATTCTAAACTGCATTTTTAGATAGTTTGGAGGAAGAAGGAAAATAGGCATTTGATCAACGCCATTAGCAATATGAAGAAAAATGAGAACGAAACCATGGAGGAGTTTAACAAGAGATTCAATGGATTAGTAAAAAGCATATCTGCTGCTGCTGAATTTCTTTTATGCTCATATTTGGATGCTTTTGGTGTTGACACTGCTTATGAGTTGAGGAGGAAGGAGCCTATGAATTTAGGTGTAGCTCAAACTGAAGCCTTAAAAATGGAAAAAGGCTAGAAAGCAATTTGGAAAGTCTGATGGTTTCACTAGAGGGCCATCGAAACCGAATGATTCCAAAGGCAAGGCCAAAGAAGAGACTACTCATGATCCTATTAAGGAGTTAACCCAACTCATCAAGAGTATGGAGACAATTCACATTAGTCAAATGAATGCTATCTAAAATCGATTAGTGGCCATGTAACGAAATTAGGTTGGGAGATTCCCAAATAGAGGAAATGATAGATGGCAGAAGCCAATGACCATAGGCCACCTAATCCACTTGAGTCTACAAACTTAGTTGATGATTCCATGCCTTATTGTAGACCTTGTGATGACATACATTATGAACTCACTTGTCCTTATGCAAGAAGGATCCTAGAAGGAGATATGGTGGGAACAAGTGAGCAAATCAATGTATTTGGTAAAGAGCATCATTTGTCTTTGGAAAATTGGATGGGAGTTATGGAGAGTAGTCAGAAGGTAAATAAAAAGTCTCCATCCTCCTATAGTATAAATAATTTTGAAGATTTGGATAGGATCATTGAGTTATATGGAGAGAGGCCTTCATGATCTTAGATTTTAGAGATAGCCAAGGATAAGGAAAGGGGAAAGAATAAAGAAATAAATCATAGTAAAACTTTCACTCCACCCACATTGAAGTTGAATATTGACTTGGGAGGATGGATGAATAATGCTAAGATTTTAGTTCCTGTCATTGAAATCATGAAGATTCCCTCCCAAAGATATAAATTGTTGAAAGCCGTTGATGCTCCCAATGGAAAAGAAATGTCTATTTTTTCTAAGGATAGATATGAGGATGCCCCTATCACTCTGCAAAGTAGTGATATGTGTAGAGATAACAGAGACCACCAACCTTTTATCATCACTATGTTGGTCAATGGAATGCTTTTACACAATTATATGTTGGACTCCGGGGCATCATCTTATGTCATGACTAAGAAAGTCATGAATCATTTAAATTTGAAGATTTCTAGACCCTACCACAACATTTGTGCAATGGATTAGAAGATCATTGAAGTGTGTGGTTTGATAAAAGATCTTCAGGTCCACTTAGTTTTACATCCTGACATTATGATCACCATGGATATTATAGTGATTGATGTGCCTGATACTTGGCAGAGGTTATTGTCTAGAAAGTGGGGCGCTGATATTGGGGGTAGTTTGCGAATGGATTTAAGTTATGCTACCATCCCTAATAGTGAGGGCATCATGGTTAGGTTTGATAGGGAATTGGAGAGAAAGTTTCATATAGAAAATCTGAAGGAGCCTCATAATGAAATTGTATATGAATCTGATAACTTGGGAAACTATGATATCTTGGCTAATTCGTTTCCTCCGTTGGAGGAGGTAGATTGTAATAAAGATAGAGTTTGGCACATGAATTTTGATGGTGCCCATTCTAGGTATGGTAAGGGTGCTGGAATTGTCCTTACTTCCCCTCTTGGTCACATATTCAATTTTGCCTATAGATTGGAATTCGATGCAACCAAAAATGTATCAGAGTATGAGGTTTTATTCTTGGGCCTTGAGTTGGCAAAAGACTTGAGGATAAAGTTGCTTAGTATCAAGGGGGATTTTGATCTAGTCATTCTTCAAACTAAGAATCAATTTGCGTGTAAGAATGATAGATTAAAGAAGTATCGAAATGTTGTTTGGGATAATATGGAATATTTTGATGCATTAGACCTTGAAGCAATTCCTAGGGAAATAAATAAACAAGCTGATGAGTTGGTTGTTGCTGCATCTACATTACAGCTTGGAGAGAACTTGATGGATGATAAAATTAAGATGGAGATTATCTTTAGGCCACCAGTTCTTGATGATCTAGAGCAGTGGCAAATCTTTAATGATGAAAGGCAAGTGGTTCGTTTTTTAAATAACATGGAGGAATTTTTTGAATTTAAGATTGGCTACAAAGAGGAAGGAGGTGATTATGAGGAGTGTAATGTGGTGACAAATCCCACTCCTAGGGAACGTGTAGGCTTGGAGCAAGTGTTTGATGGAGTGTATCCAAATGGGTCGAGTTCCTTCTTATATATAGACTTTTGAGGGGTGCGAGTTGCTATCTTTAGGCCAACTTGATCTTTGTGCAATGATGAGTTCTTGGAGGGTCTTTTGACTCTACTTTGACTCAAATAAATTTTCTTTACAATATGTAACATGCCCAAGAAGGGTCTTTCATACATGACAATGACTCAATTGACTTGTAGGCTAAATAACAAGCCCTAGAAGCACTCAATGAGAGCTTGACCTACAAAATAAATCTCTTGAGCATGAAACCCATGGCTCAAGAATAACAATAATAAATTTATTTTTCTCTTTGCATTAAATATATAAAATCATGATTACACACTTCATTATGAAGACCAAACCTAGTTACATATTTCAACACTCCCTCTTAACTAGGGAGGTATTCATAATCCATACAAGGTACTTGGACATTCTCAGTTTAAAGAATTCTCATAAGAATAGTCAGAATGGTAAGCTATCTGTTTAGCATCATATCAACCAACATTTTCACATAGCAAGGCCTTGACTAACAACTTTATCTCACCACAAGATTAGAGCACATCGTTGGTGAGACCGATGACTGATAGACACCATCATCATTGTATCTCAAGGCACATACTGCACCCGTTCATAGGGTATGTCCTTCTAAGACTATTCTTATCTTGGATTCCTAGTCCTCAAAGAATATCGATCCACTTTGACTACTCTTATCTTGGATGCCCTACCTCATCCTCAAAGAGTACCAAATGCCAGATGCTTTACCCAATCCTCCATTCTTTCTTCACAATATGAAAACAAGAATGATGTGTCTATCCGTCCCTCTTAGTTAGGGAAGATATACCCATTCTTATAAAAGGAAAGTACCCAGGCTCCCTATTATCCAGAGACTTGTCCAAGCTCGTTCTTAATCAGGGACTTGTTTTTAGATAACAACTCTTTGGTGGAGATCATGGCACTATCAATTGCTAGGAGAGCTCCTCCTTTCGATGTAATGAATTTCATCATTATCATTATGGAGTCTTCAACTCTTGGGACTTCTTCGTAGGGCATCGACCATCCATCACTTTCCTTCGTGAACCATGTCAGTCATGCCATTGTTCCTTTCATTGGAAAGTGATCTACTAATCCATATCTAGCTTTTCTTCATGCAACTACCTTTTCTACATCATGTTTCCTTCAAGATCTTCCATCCCACCACATGAGTACTAGTTGTAGGTGACATCCACAACACTCTTTTGGTAGCCTTGTATCAACCCATCCAGATATTGTTAAAAAAAATGAACATCAAATCAAAATTACCTTTTGTGATGGCCCTTCATCATGATGTCTACTCATTGCAATATCAACATCCTACATACATATTGACACATCTCCAAGATATTCAATGTCAAGGGTCTCCTTCCTTTCCAGACTTCATCAGAGTCTTCATACTTTTTCCATGGAGATGTCATGGTCAATTCTTCTAGTCATCGAAAGTTGATTTCCTTTTCTACGTGACCATAGTTGTGTGAAAATTTCTGAATCTATACGTCAGAAATCCTACTGCAATAACTGGTTTATCATCTCCTACTTGTTCTTTACATCCAACAAGTTATTTAATTATTTAAGCAACAATGAAAACACTATCGTAGACTACACATACATACAGATCATGAATGGAAAATAGAATGAGACAAATACACAAGGGACACTGTTATTTTTGGGCAAACGTCCCTGGAAAAACCCAATGCGGGAAAATCGGTGCAACAACTCTGAGGGTTGGATTATTAAGCAGTATTTCTGAATACACTCTGAATGTCCTCTCGGCTATCCAGTTACAGAGATAAAAAAATACTGGCATAAACCTAAGTGAGATTACCTCACTCCACTCAGCAAAATCTCTCTGTTCTGGTAACTGGACTAATCGTCCCCGACTACAATTGTGCTGCCCCTAAGCAGTAGCTGCGTGGGCTTGCGTGGAGCACACTGGGACATTGCATCAGCACTACGCTGCCTCCTCTGCCTCCTGAAGCTCTGACGTCAGCCTTTCCCACTGATTTTGTTGCTCCCCAGGCTGAATTCGGATTTCTGTTGGAGGGTGGCTTTTCCCTTTCTCTGGAAATGCGTGGACCCTTCGGGGCCCAGCGTTAGCGTCATAGGGTTTGCGTTGCCTCCTTTGGCATCTCTCTGCCTCTCTCTGCTATGTATTCAAGGTCCCAGAGAAGATCCTCCTATCTCAACTACCCCTACCCCTCTGTTGCAACAGATCACTTATTCAATTTTCTCAGCAAACCTCGCCCCAGAAAAAATGAACTCTTTGATCTCTCAAGTGTATCTCCAACTGACCCTCAAACCTCCTCTTGTACTTTTCTTGTTGATGAATCAACGATCGAGATTAAGTCCCTAATCAACAACCAAGATTAAAACAGATTTGATCCTCGTCACTTAGAAGTTTCTCACTCATATTCTTATTAATACCCATTAATATTTTTATTTTCCTAAGTTTAGACTTAGGAACCCATTAAAAATATTAATTATTTTAATAACTCCTCATCTGGGTGGAATTTCTTCAAACAATTTCTGGGTTTTGGAGATCTCATGTGTTTTAGCCCTTCCACAAAATTTTGGAGCTAGAGCACATCCAATGCTACCCAAAATCAACAAGTTGCATCTTTCACAATCTCTTCTTTCTTTCTTCACATTTATTGCTCCCTAGGAACTTCCATCCATAGTTCCTTCATCTTTGTCAACCACTTCATATTCCATATGAGGACATATTATATTGATTTCATCTTTTCAATATGTGAATCATGCCGTCGTGCAATTTTTCAACGGAAGAGATCCTTTCCTTCGATCATACTCATGAGGTAGAGTATTCACCCATTCTATTTGCAACTATATGATGACATGATTTAATATATCAAACGTATGCATACATACCTCTTTTCTCCTTTTGGTCATCCGGACTCCTTTGTTACGGTACCATCATTCTTCCACACAATGAATCCCATACAAGGTGGAATTCTCAACGAGATACTTGCTTCTTCCAAGAAAGGTGAACCTTCTAATGAAAATTCCAACGGAGGATCTTGATTATGCTCATCCTGCAAATGTTCCTTCCCAATGATTATGATGTATGATGAACTCTATCCTAGATGACTTTCTTCTACCCATATGCACTAGACATGCTTTCAATGAGGTTACCAAGAGCTACTTTCTTTATATGATGACTGCTATATCCATGTAGACTTCTACTTCAACTATTCTTTCAAGCTTTTCTAATGATATCATGAGGTTTTGCTTCAATGATATGCTTCTAGTATGATGCCATCTTCTACTAAGATGCATCTCGTCATAATGCTTCTCATCTTCATTCCCATGGTGGAGGACTTTTCACTTCCCACTTCTCCTTGCTATGTATTGGAGAAACCCTAATAGTGAATATCCATCCCTTTGGATTTCTTCTCATTAGGTCCTTCCACTTCTTTGGTGAGATGAGCCTCATTTCTTTCTTTCTTCTTGTTGTCCTTCTTGAGTTTTGGACAATATCTCTTGTAATGCCCATATTCTTGACAACCATAACATTGGACAACCATAACATTGGATCTTTGACATATTCTTCTTCTTTTTTTGACAACCAGATTTTCCAAACTTTCTTTTTCTTTTAACCATGGCAACAAATGCTTGAATTTGTTCACTTGATCCTTTGTCACTTTTTGCCTTCAACCTAGTTTCTTCAATCTTACATAATGACCAAAGTTCACTAAATGGGGTGGTTTCCTTCTTTCCATAAATGCTTGATATGAAGTTCCCCCATTCTTCTGGTAGTGCATTAAGCACCACAATGGTCATTTCCTTATCGGATATTATTTCCTCGAACTCTTGCAGTTGGTTTTGTATTTCTGACACCCTCATAAAGTATAAGGTTATTGCTTCTTCCTTCGATATCTGCATCTTGTAGAGCTTAGTTCTTAATGATGTCACTTCTCTTGAAATACTCATGGAGAATAATTCTACCAGTTTGTCATAGATGTCTTTTGACTTCTCCAATTTTTCTTCATAGGGGATAAAAGAGTCCTTAACTGATTCTATAAGAATCCTTTGAGCCCTTATTTCCCCCTTCATGTGTTTTGCTAGAGCTTGAGCTTCTTCTTGTGAAGATACTCCTTGATGTCAATATCTTTAACATGATGTTGATAATAGAAGTTGTCTTCTTTCAAAAGTGATCCTTGGCTCTCAGAGAGGGAGATCACCTTGATTTCTAGATGATGATGACAATGTATTCTCCTTGCTTTTCTTTGATGTAGAGGCTTCAAAATGCTCCAATGTGAAGTCCTTCTTTGAGATGAGAAAGAGTCCCTGAGATCTTCTTTGTGATGATGATTGAGGAATGTATGAGCTTCTCAAGAATGCTTCAAATGAAGAAACCTTCTTCGGATGAGCTAGGGTTTTGAGGTCTTCTTCGAGGTGTGATGATCCTTGAGATGAAGGGCCCTGCTTGATGATTGATGCTCTTGTTGATCTTCTTGTGCGACCTTTGAGTGTCCTTCCTTAAGCTACCTTTCCTTGTCTTGCCACCTTAGCTCTAATATAATGTTGAGAAATATAGGGTAGCTAGGTTGTGTGATTTCTCTTACTTTGTTAACTACTTGTGATGTATTTTTTCTTATCTGAGTTAGATTCTTCAACTTAATTATTGTTGTGTTCTTTTCATCAAACAACTACCAAACCATAAAGAATAGTGAGATAAGATGACACATGACATAGGCGAGCAGCCAGGGCTAAAACCTCTCCAGTTGAGAGGAAAACCCACAAGAATTCTTCTCTTCATATAGAATCTTCAATTGACGAATTCCAAGACCTATGACCCTTGACCAAGACCCTCCAAGACCAGGTCACTTAATGAGCTTTCCTTCTAGCACTTTCTCAACAACTCCTGCAATTTCGACTTCTAGCAAATTCTTCTGCAACTTTGACCCCTCCAGTAGATTCTTCTGCAACTTCATCCAACAGATTCTACTTCAACTTCAAATTCTCCAGCAAATTCACAACTTCGACCTAGCTGTAGCTTCAGAGCTTTGATGCAGCTTCACAACTTCGATGCAGCTTCACAGTTTCGATGCAATTTAACATCGTTGATGCAGCTTCACAATTTCGACGTAGATGTAGCTTCACAGCTTTGATGCAGCTTCAAAATTTCGTCTTGCCCAGTAAATGTAGAAAACCTAACACAAGAGAGATTGAGAGGCCCATAAATTCAATCTTGCTCTTCTTCTTCTTCCTTGTCCTTTTCCAGCTTCTACCTTGATGAGATCGGACTTGCTTGAGAGTATATCCAAATGAGGTCGAGTTCCTTCTTATATATAGGCTTTTGAGGGGTATGAATTGCTATCTTTAGGCCGACTTATCCCTTCATGTAGGCCGACTTGATTTTTGCGCCATGGTGAGGTCTTGGAGGGTCTTTTGACTCTACTTTAACTCAAATAAATTTTCTTTACAATATGTAACATGCCCAAGAATACATGACAATGACTCAATTGACTTGTAGTCTAAATAACAAGCCCTAGAAGCTCTCAATGGGAGCTTGACCCACAAAATAAATTCTCTTGAACATGAAACCCATGCCTCAAGAATAACAATAATAAATTTATTTTTCTCTTTACATTAAATATATAAAATCATGATTACACACGTCATTATGAAGACTGAACCTGGTTACATATTTCAACTCAAAGTTGGTTTGATCATTTCCAGTTGTTGTTGGTTGTGTTTCCTTGCTCAACATTGGCAGATCCAAATACCTGTACTCAAACAGTGGTTGATTGATGCTGTTTCTGGGCAGTATAATTTTTCTCAATTTTTTTGATTGCATTATAGCATTATGTTAGATAAACCAGTGTTATCAGAACCAGACCGGAACTGGTGGATCCGGCCAGTCTGGCTGTTTTTGGCCCAAAAAATTCCACTTATATTTTACTAAAAGTAAAAGACTATAATAACTTAAATAGAGACTTACAGCACTAAGAAAACTTTAATTTTCTTCCTTAAAATTGAAAATTACAGAAATAAAAACAAATATACTTGCAGAGAGACTGATAAATGTTCTAGAAAATGCACCTGTTACAGACAAACCAAATCTTTGCTTAATGAGACAGATTTCTGTAAAATCAGACTGCTGGACAGCAAATTTGATTTTTGGATATCAAATTCACTGCAGCAAGACTCAATTGCAGAATCTGAATGTCCAACTTCACCACTGGGTGCCAAAAACAGTGTATACAGAACAGTTCTGTATCTAAGCAGTTTAATTGCTGTTTGTATAGGTTTGAGATATGTAAATGCTAGTGTTGTAAACCCTAAAATTATTTAAATGTTCTTTAAGTCATTATTGCAACACCAAAGATTGAAAACATAAATTGATCTTAGAGTTAAAAGGTGACTATTATTATGCCTTTTCTAAATTACCATTGTAACTTTCACAACTGTAATAATAGTAAAGGTTCAATGGAACATAAAATATAAGTGAATAGTAATATACAATATGTATCGCACCCATGCATCCAAGTGAATTGCACCTGCAAATCCGAATAACATGGAGGAAGAGATTTCAAATGTAGGTTGTTGATTATATCGGTGAAGTCATAAAAGTTACATAAGAGAGAGGAAAACCTATATTTATAAAGAACTCTAACTTGAAGCTTAAATTCCTCTTGAAAGTAATTAGTTCCTTGAGACATGGAAGTGTTTTTGAATTATAGTCTCTAAGGACCTAAGCCTAAAACATTATTACAAAAGTAAGAACTTACATGCATAATAGTTCATGTGCCTAAAATCTATTTACGTAATAAAGTTGTGTGTTTAGGCACACAAAATGTTAGCCAAGGCTATTTTTTTCAGGATGGTATCCATCTTGAAGTAAACCATGTTCATACAGTTGAAATGTATGCATATACCATATCTTTCAAAAGAATTCTGTTCTCTAATGTTCTCCGCAACTTCATTGTCTTCCCAGGGATTGAAATTACAACATATTATGACATACCTACTGAAAATGTGCTGTAAAATACAAGGCCCTGATAAATTTACCTCTTCTCCATAAGGAGTTAAAGACTAATTAGTGTAAGCTTGAGTAATGTTTAATTAGCTATGTAATAAAATCTAAACTGCTTGGAACTAATGTGATAAGCTAGAAATTTGTGATTTTCAGAAGTTACTTCTGTAATGAATGCCAAATGATTTGCATTCTACATGACATACTGAGGAGTTAAATTGAGGAAGAACAAGGTAGGAATTTTGGTAAAACCTTAGCAGAGTTGCATGTATTCTTAATTCCAAACTTGTTGGGATCAAGTTTGAAGTTGGCTGATGTCCACAACAGTATGTTTGGCTGTGGCGAGAATGGTTTTGGTTACTTATGCATGATTTAAAACTTTTCTATTCAGTGAGAAATGCATAATTTTTATTCCTAACATTTCTGTGTAATCTTTTGACAGATGGTTCGCGAAGCGATGTTCAGTATCGAATCCAAATGGGGGTAGCAAAGAAAATAAAGAATGGTGCACGCCATATTGTACTTGATCGAGCAGAAGAAGCTAGAATGGCTGCTTTTTCAGCATTTAAGTCTCTTGGGTTAAATGTCCCTGTTGCTCTTTCTCAACCTGTTGATGCCAGTTCCTTTGGAGCTTCTCGGAGTGAGGACCACAGTGTGGCTTTGTCTAGTGAAGCAATTGTTGAGAATAATTTTGATGTGAAGATTTTGAATGATAAAGTGTTCAGGGATCCTCGTTCTGGTTTATTGGACATGACTGCTCATACTACTACTGTAGGAGCCTACACTAATGATGGTGAAGAAAATGGGAAAGATAAGAGTAGCGTCATTGTTATTGAAAGTGGAGCTATCCAGGATACTGTAGAAACAAAACAAAATGATACAAACTACATAAGCAATGAAAGACACAATGAAACTGCTGTTGGTGAAGGTGCTGCTGGCCTCAATGTTGAGTTGAGGAGCAAGGACAGTGGAAATGTCATCAACAAAGAAAATATTTTAATTGCTAAGGATGATGAGAAAAGCAATGTAAGGAATGCAGTTGAAGCCGCTTCAATGTTTGCTGGCTTTAAGATTGTTCCGGAAACTAACCATGACATGCAAAATCTGTGTGAAGCAGAGACTGCTTGTATTTCAAATAATGGACCTGTTGATGTCATTAGTATGAATGGTGGATTTGATTCTTTCTTGAATAAGTGGGAGCAGGTTAATGAATTTTGTTTTGATCTGCATTTCAGTAATGCAAGTGAGGGAGATTCATCAGCAATGTTTGAAGTCCAAGGTTTGGCTGTTTGCTGGGAAAATTCTCCGGTATACTATCTTAATTTTTCTAGAAGTTTTTTTAAAGAGGAAGATGGATGTGCCACTTTTCATAATGGTGAGGGAACTGCAAACAGCAACCAACAAAGTAATTATTCGATGGGAAGATTTAACATCTCTAAAGAGAGATGGAAGAGGGTAGCAAAAGTCATGTGTCAGAAGGGTGTGAACAAAATTACATGGAACTTGAAGAGTCAATTACAAGCCCTCAAGAAGCCTGGTACTCTTGTGCCTAAAGTGAGCCAAAATAATGGTGAAGTATCTGAAGACAAGAGTGAGGCAACATTGACTGGAATGTCTTTGATGTTGCTGCCTTCAATTGATATTGAAGAAGCTATAGATATTTGTATTGTAGCATGGCTGCTTTGGCCAGATGAAGAGAGTACATACACCCCAACGCTAGAGCAGGTAGGTCCATCCATCGGCTTCTGTAAAAGTTCTATTTCATATTTTTTGTTTTTTCCAATCCTTTCAAACTTCGATGGAAGATATTTATTTTCCCATTAAATGTATATAGAATGTTGTCAATCAAGTGCATGGTCCAAAGTAAATATTTAAGATCTTTTATCAGGTTGAAAGAGGCTATAAACTGCTTATAAACTGGAACGGGCTTGCCTCTTTGACTAATGCAAGAGGTTACCTCAATAAAAATTCCAGCATCATATGGAAACATGTACATAAATGACATTGAAGTGTTTACTTTCTTGTTATAGTACTAAGTTGAGCAGCAATATTGATCATTATTACTATTTGTGGATAAATCTCGTTGATGCATTCTCACCCTTTTGTCATATTACATATCTTACAACAGTGAGAACCTTTAGTTCAGGCTATCTCAATTCCTTGCTATATGAGCCTTTTGAATTTTCTTTACTTGTTACAGGAAGTGAAAAAAAGGTTGTCAGGAGAAGTTGCAGCTGCAGCCAACAGGGCTGGCAGATGGTCCAATCAGATGGGAAGAGTAGCACACAATGGCTGCTGTCGTCGTGTTGCTCAGGTTCGCGCTCTACATTCTATTCTGTGGAAGTTAATCAGATCAGAGGGCCTTGTTCAGGTCCTTAGATCCCTTGAAATGCCTCTGGTATGTATGATCCTGCTGTTGTCTAACCAGTTACAGTTTAAATTTCGAATTAAATGCTCGTAAACTTGATATTTATGAAACTGATTTTAGAAAATAATGGCACTAGAGTTATGTTAAGTCATTCTAACTGCACTGAATGTTGATTTGCAGGTTAGAGTTCTTTCAGATATGGAAAAATGGGGCATTGGTGTAAATATGGAGGCGTGCAGGCAGGCAAGATGTGTTTTGGAACAAAAGTTAAAGGAACTTGCAGAAAAAGCTCAGACACTTTGTGGTGTAAGGTTTTCCCTATCTACACCTGCAGATGTTGCAAATGTGTTGTATGGCCATTTGAAGTTGCCTGTTCCTGAGGGATGCAATAAAGGAAAACAACATCCAAGCACAGACAAGCATGCACTTGACCTTCTGAGGTATTTGTTTATGCTTATATTTTAGTGCTGACAGATGAATCTCAAGCACAGTGAAGATCAATGTTATTAGAACCCAACAAGTTGACCTCAAAATGCTGAGCTGGGCCAAATATCAGTTGACCAAAAAATACATGAAATATTCAATTTTTGAGAAGAAACATATATAGTCATGTGCATCCATATGATTCCAAACCAATATACACAAATATGCAAAGTTTCTCATGTATATAGCAATAAAGGGTGCATACAACCAAAACAGCACTGAGTGCAATCTATCTTTGAACCAAAATACATCAACAAAGAGGCTCTAAATGGCTTTTGGAGGCCAAAAAGGTCGTGCTACTTTAAATAAGTACATATTATTAAAATCATTGCTTATATTGGGATTCTCATCATCAATATCATTCTAAGAATTAAAATAAGATAGTAAAAGATTAGCATGCCTAATCAGTAATTTTGCTTGAGTGATGGGTACACTTTTACTGGGGTAATGACAGAGGAGTTCAACAATCAATGGCACCAACAGTAAGGTAGATTGGATGTTTGGCACTCCTGATTTTATGCTGGTTACATACTGTCAGACATGACATAATCCAGTGGAAATGTTACAATCCAGCCAATCCTGAAATCCTGAACACTATTAAGTCTTCTAACTTTTGAATTGGATCTAAAATTTTGCTTTCTCCATATGAAATCCAATGAAGTTGGAACCACTCAAACATCCTGAAACAATTAATAGTAATGTTAAAAATTTAAGAAGGATAAGATAATATAATTATATTAATTTCCTACAAATGGCCACAAAAGTAGGTCAACGAGCTTGAGGAATACAAATAGTATGGATATAATGTGGGAGTGCAAGTGAAGCTTCTAGAAAATGCTGAAAATAATATAAAGAAAGAAACATACATGTGTACAATGTTAGAACACATATATAAGACACTGACAAAGGTATGGTTATACCCAATATTAAGTGAGTTTGCTCAAGAATGGAAAAATGGACAACTCAGGAACCGGTCAAGAGAGAGAGAGAGAGAGAGAGAGATTGATTTGATGATGAGGCCAATGTTGTCAAGGTCTATTGAGTTTGATGGCTGAGGGAAAGGGCGGTTGTTAAAATTGGCAACGAGGGCCAAACTCCATGTGGATCACCTTATTTATGGTTTTTCCTAGATTCCTCACTTCGAGAGGTGTAGGATTGATCCAAAGATCATCCAATTCCGATAAGTATTTATGGAGATATGAATTTATTTTGATTATGGACAAATTGTCAAGGTCGGCCAGCAAACTTATGTAGGCTCAGAAGCCCAACAGTCATGTCTATTCAACCTCAACGTTTGCATATAAATACAAGGAGCATTCTTCTTATTTGGACAATTCAATTCACTCATCTTCTCTCTCTCTTCCCTACGCATAAAAGGAGCCTCTCTCTCTCTCCCACACGTGTGGTTGAAAGGAAGACGTCCTAGGGCAAGAAAGACGTAGAAAGGACGCTAGGGCAGCAGGTCATCTTTTTGACCAACATTGACCAAGCGTTGACTTTCCGGAAGTGCAGATTGGGTGTGGTTGCCTCTCCTAGGCAGGCCACAATTTTTGGCACGAAAATCGAGGTGATCTGACCTTTGGTTTGACTGGTGTTGACTGCCCTAGTTTAGGGCTGCAAGTTGACTTCAGAAATTTGCAAATTGACTGAACTTTTGGGGCTGTTCAAGGGTTGTTTCTTTAGGCTGTTCGAGGACAAGTTGACTGGAAATTGACCAAGTATTTTTGAGGTCAATTTCAGCGAGTTTGATCAAGTTTGACTTTGCTAATCTAGGGTTTGCCGCTGCTGATATAAAATTGCAGAATTCAGATTTTGTACTATTTCTCTCCGCTGAACTATCGAAGATAAAAGAAGATTTGATCAAAGGGTTTCCCCTCATTGGGGTTTGTCCCTGGCTAGCCGCCACATCTTGTGTCTCTTGTCTTGGCTTGTTTTTGTTGATCATTTAATGTTCTATCTGCACTCTACTTAATGTATATGTGATTGCTAATTTGTGGCTAATAAGAAGAAAAATAAGTAAACTGCTCTAAGCATAGAACATACCATAATTTAACAATGGTGAATTGAGCATTGACTCATTGTTGGTGTCCATTAAAACAATCGTGGATCTGACTGTATGAACCTGGGGGGATGTACGTGCAAGGGATACTCGAGTCCTAACATCTGATGTCAAAAGAAGGAAACTTTGGATGGATCTTTGGCTACTTCTTTGGAACTAGGAGGTAGTTGATGGGTGGGAGGTGCTCTACTTGGATTCATTTGGAGCTGATCTCTCTAATACTCTAAGAATGTGTGGTCTAATGAATGGCACGACATCTTTGAGCTTGTCACGATAATATTGGTTGACCTTCAAGAGGGGAAGGATAAGGGAAAACACAAGGTCTCACCATTTTTGCTATCTAGTATACTATGGAGTTTGGAACTCTGCCTGCTGCTTGTTGCTCGAATTTGAAGGATTTATTACCCCTTTTTCCAGCAGGTGTACATACACTTATTAGTGCAACATTCATCACCAATATAAGTTTAAGGTCACCAGCGAAAATCCATGTAAACCCATGTGAGACCCTGTATTAGGCATCCTAGACCTGTGTCCTTGTCATTGAGTTTGTTTCTAGTTGTTTGGTTGGACCATGCCTTGTCCCTTGAAAGTGTCACCTAAATCACTTTCCGCCCTAATCGGATTGAAGGGCTTTAGGTGGACTCATGGTTTTATGGGAGCCAGGATTTGTAGGTGTGATCACTAGCATATGCGCTAGTCTAGCCCATACCAAAGTGCACTTATGTCATACCACATGGTTAGAGTCTATTGAGTTTGTATGTGACATTGGCCTTGGTGTAATATTCCTTATGACAACTCTCAGATCATAACAGTCTCATTGTGATGACGTTCACGTTTCCTAAGGCAGTTCACGAATCCCAATGCAAAATGGTCAAGGTGCTCAACAAATCAACCTAGTCTCAGATTTCAGACATGACTATAGAATTCCATGCCACTAGTTCAAAGTTACATCTTGGTCAAACTTGTTTGACAATACAAGAAAAGTTTCTAGGGGACATTTCAGGGAGATCATTGGGTTGCTTGTGACATGCATAATGTCAAAAGTGGTCTATCCATTGACAGGAACAAAACCAGTGGTTCAAATTTTGTAGATCCTTAAGGGCATTGGAGATCATTGACTTGAGCATGATGATGTGGCATCACAGGTTTCAAACAAGCCTAATAGGAAAAATCTTGACATAATTTGATGTGTAATATGTCAAAATTGGTCTACAAAATGAGAATAACAAAACCCATTTCTTAGTTTTTCTAAATTCCCAAGGGCGATAGGGCTCCAATGCAACATGACGACATGACAAACAAACGATGATGTGGCAATGATGGGCAAGATATTGATATTTCAAGAGACACCCAATTCAGATCTAAACCCGTTTCAACACACCCAGATGCCAAATTTGTTAGAAAGTCAAGGGCATTAGAGATCCAACTTCCATGTGGTTATGTCAAATCATGAAAGGAAAAAGTCAAGTAGAAAATAATTGTTGGTGAAGTCAACTAGTCATTGGAGGGTCTATCCAGCCATTGGAAAACTAGTGGATCAATTAGTTGAGTGATGGACCATGAGCAAAGGGAATTTTGAGCTAAATTGTGAAAATTTGTCCAAGTTGACCCCTAATGGGTGAATTAAAAATTATATTGTAATATTTAATGAATTGTGATTTAAAAATTATGTGGTAATATTTTATGAATTAATTTACTATGTCTCGAACATGTGGATGATTAGTAAATATTTTATTGAGGAAGAGTCAAACTAGCCGACGACCGTTAGTTTGTCGTTATAATTTTCTTTTATAAAGGCTAGCCTCTCATTGTAATGTTGTTGTTGTTCATTTGAGAAAGAGCTATCACAATAAATAACTCATTTTATTGCAAAGCCTTCTGTAATTTTCTGCATTGGTGGTGTGGATCTTGTTTCTATTTTCCTCTTTTTATATGATCCATGCAATTTAATTCTAATTCTCTGAAATATAAATAAAATTATCCCAAGACCAATGTTTTTTGCCATTGAGGAACTACATAGTTACATGGAGAAGAACAATTAGGTAGAAACCTCTCTTGTTCTTTTTTGTTGTGTAGGTTGGGTCAATCTAAGTTAGTGAACCATTTCATGAGAGAGCTTCACTAATCTTCTAGATTTGGTATTTCATTGTACACAAGGGACAAAAGGTTGGATATGCCATTCCAAGGAGAGGCCACTCCTAGGGAGATTCAAATGCCTTCAAAAGGAATTAAGCAAAAGTGAGGGCGACTTCCAAAAGTGTTGAGAAATCTCTAGGGTAATGGTTAGAGTGATTTCTCTTTCCTTGATAACTACTTGTGATATATTTTAACTTTTTCTTACTTATTAACTTCTTTACTTATTATTATGTTTGTATATCATCAAACAACTACAAAACAAGAAGAACAAGAACACAAAATGTAGACCGCAAGCCTGGTCCAAAACCTCTCCTATTGAGAGGAAAACCCGCAAATCTCTTCTCTCTTGCAGAATCTAGGGAAAAGTAGTGTAAAGCGATTCTCCATTGCTTGATAGTAATTTGTGATGTATTTTTACAATTTATCTTCTTCTTCTTATTAATGTGTGTGCTTCATCAAACTGCTACCAAAACAAATTAACAAGAACACAAATTTTTGGCTCTCTGGTAGGGACAAACCCTCTCCACTCTTGAGAGGAAAACCCTTTGTAAGATTTCTCTAATTTGTTGGAATTTCTAAGTCTAATTGTTAGAAACCCTTCATGCACTTTTCTGATTTATTTTTGCCTACTTGTTCTGATTAGTTAACAAATTATTTACCATGTAAATACTGAAAATAAATACAAGTACATGCTCAACACGTTACAGATCATCAATTGAAGGAAACAAAACAGGGACACAAGTGACATTGTTGTTTTTGGACCAATGTCCTCGGCAAAACCCAATGCGGGAAATCGGTGCAGCTATTTGAAGGTTTTATTATTATGCAGTTTTTGAATACAATCTGGGTGCCAAAACTAGCTCACCCAACAAAGAATAATCTCGTTAGTAGTACCTCTCTACTCGGAAGTAGATATTTCGGCTAAAACCTCAGATAAACACTCTGAGAGCTCCCAACTCCAATCTGCCCCACGAAAGCCACAACGTTTGCCTCTAGGGGCTGCGTCAGCCCTTTCTGGCCCAACGCCTGCCCAATGTCACCCTAGCTTGCCCTGCATCAGCCTCTAGAGGCACTGCGTTAGCCTTTAGAGCCTTTGTGTCACCCACGCTGGCTCTCTGAGGCACTGCTCAACTCTTGGCTACCTCTGCGTGAGCCCTGTCTGGGCCTGTGTGAACCTCTAGCTGGCTCTGCATCCCTCTCTCTCGGCTTCTTCGCTGATCCTCCTGGTACTATCTCTGCCTCTCTGCTTTTGTATTCATTGCTCCTCAGCTTCAGCTCTGATCACTCTTTCGACTTCCTCAGCAAACCCTGCCCCAGAAAATCGAAATCTTGATAACCTTGGTGTGTTCTCCAAGTGACCCTCAAGCCTCTTATACTTTTCTCGTTGACAATTCAACGGCCGAGATTAAGTCCCTAATCAATGGCTAAGATTAGATCTGGCTTGATCCATGACTTTTGGACCATTCTAACACAACTTTATATTAATTCACATTAATATTTTATTTTCCCTAAGTTTAGACTTAAGGACTCCATTAAAAATATTAATTATTTTAATATCTCCCAAACTGTTTAGAATATGCCCAGACCCTTTCTGGATATTGGAGATCTCAAGTGCCTTAGCCTCTCCACCAATTTTCATGGCTAGAGCACATCCAATGCTACCCCAAATCAACACTCCCTCTTAGAGAGGACTGTGCTCTAGTAATACTCCTCACTCAGTATCACCCTGATCATCCGGCATCGGTCCCTGTGTTGATGCTAGGCCTGCTGTCCATCATTTGCACTGCTGCATCCTGTACTGCAACTCCCTCGCATCCTGTTGCATCGT
The DNA here is from genome assembly GCA_000404065.3 of Pinus taeda. Taxonomy (NCBI): domain Eukaryota; kingdom Viridiplantae; phylum Streptophyta; class Pinopsida; order Pinales; family Pinaceae; genus Pinus; species Pinus taeda. The sequence goes on from APFE030603319.1 coordinate 29,215, forward strand.
GCTGCCCATAGCACTGTCACTGCTAGCTGCTGCAATGCAACCCAGTTACTGAGAAGTAAGTGACTGATCTCTCAACTCTGACATCTTTGTCAGGCTAGAGACACCGTCGATGCTGAAACTCCCTCTGTCGCTGACAAGTGCTCCCTCTCTGACCTCTGCGTTGCTGTAACAACTCCATGCATCTTGCACTGTTGCAAACCTCTCTATGTCATCTTTCACTGGTGCAACACTCCCGTGCTTCTCGCACTGCTGCCTCACACTGTCTTTGGAATTATGCATTGTAGCTCCCTTTGTCGCTCCATCCGCATCCGTCTCTATTAACATCTACCAATACTGCTACTCCTCTTCGGGCCTCTCATAGCAAAGGTCTAATCCAAGAGGCTAGGTACCTCGAGGATCCTGCCCCTCATTGCCTGTAGTCCGTTTGACTACAGCTCGATGTCTCCCCACTTCCGCTCAAGTGGTGTGTGTACACTTATGGCATAGTCATCGTCTATCTCCACTTCTTTCTCTGCCCTTGTTGGCGCAACCTTAGTCTCAGAGGTCTCTCCCTTGCTCTTCTTCCTTGGACACTGGGTCGCATAATGACCTAACTCTCCATAGTGGAAGCATTTGACCTTGGAGAGGTCCTTCTTTTACTTCTGTCATGGTACCATACTGCGCTGCACCATGCTGCCACTGCTGTCCCATGTGCCATTGCTGCACCATGCTGCCACACTATTGTAGCTGCTGGCTATGGCCTATGGCCTAGCCCTGCACCAAGATCCACAGTCTTAAGATACACACAAAGCTTTCATCAACATGTACAATGCTGATCTGTGTGTTATAGGAGCTTCTTCTCATCAAGATATCTGAAGAGACCTCTCCTACCAAGCTGATCCAAAACAAATCAAAGCAATGACCCAACACAAGTCACTAATGGTGAAGAATACATACTTCTGCACTTCTATTCATGGGCAGTGTTTTGGTCATTGGTTAGGGCTCCCACTGTAACCTATGCTGGGCTGAAGAGGTTGCGTTGAGGAGGTTTTGTGGGACAGACTGAGTGCAAATAAGTCGGGAGAGGGTGATGCAGTTGCAGAGAGGGTGATGCAGTTCCAGAGAAGTGCTTGGAGCAACTTTCGCTGTCCAGCACAAGGAACAGTCAGAGTCATTATGGGGTTGATCATCTGGTTGCTGATTTGCCAGAATATCTATCTCGAGAGAGAGGTACTACTGCCAAGGATATTCTCTGAAGGTGTATGTAGAAATCTGCTTAATAATAAAACCCTCATATATGCTACAATGATTTTCCCGAATTGGGTTTTTCCAACGACGATTGTCCAAAAATAACAATGTCCCTTGTGTTGTCTCTATTTATTTCAGTTATTAATCTGTATATTTGTGAAGGCTGCAATTGCGTTTACTTCGATGTTTATGTTATTAAATAACTTGTTAATGTAAAAAACAAGTAAGAGATAGTAAACTAGATATTGCAGTAGGGGTTTCTGATGTGCTAGATTCAGAAATTTTCACATGGTATCAGAGCGATTGCAGATCAAAGAGGACTGAAGACACCAGCCGAAGAAATCTGAGAATTTGTAGCAGAGAAGCAGCTGTCTTGAGAGACAAGGCTGTTCCAGAGCTGAAGAGGCAAGAGAGTGACACAGTGCAAAGAGGGTGACACAGAGGCTAACGCAGAGCCTGCGTTAGCATTTTGAGCCAGGAGGAGGGCCAGCACAGAGGCAGAGAAGGGCAGAACAGGCTCATGCAGAGCCACGTCATCCTTCTCAGCTAGGAAGGATTGACGCAGTTGGCCGGGAGGAGCAGATTCAGCCTATACCGTGATTGCACAAAGTCTGAAGGGCTCAGATTCTTCAGTTGTTGGGGCTAAGGGAGTTGTGCAGATTGTGATTTGAGGAGCCTGTGGGACGCTGGTCCTGTCGGTACAAAACAGTATCTAAGGAGACAGAAACAAGGTAGAGGGAAGCACTACCTTGACGGATTTCTAGCCAAGAAATCCAGGTTTGAGTTGCAGCAGCAAAGGGTGATTGGAGACGAGTGATTCGACAGTTGGCAGGAGGATTTACAGGAGTAGGGAAATCAGGACTTAGAGGGAGTCTAGTACAAAAGGGCAGAGATAATAGTGAATGGATTGAAGAATCAGGGCAGATTGGACAGGGCTTCCAATTTTTTCATCTAGAAGGCCAGGATCCTGGCAATCCTGGATAATCATCGCATCATGGACTATGCCTTGAAAACAATAACTGTCCAAGTTGACCCTGATGCAAATGAGAAGTATGAGGAGGCCATGGCGAAGGCCGAATGGATGATCCTAGACGGGGTCAAGGATCATGTAATACCACATATTGTTGAGAAGTCAACAACAAGGGATATGTGGGAGACCCTGACCACCTTATACTAGGGCTCTTTTGTGCAAAGGAAGATGTTATTGGAAAACCAGCTGAGGTCATATCAGATACAGAAAGGAGAGGAGATAGATCACTTCCTTCTTAGATTGCAAGGAATTCGCGACTAGCTTAGTTTCGTGGGGTCTACACCGGATCCAGAGTTTATGGTCAGGACTGCTTTGAATGCAGTCTCCGAGGATTGGGAGATGTTTGTCCAAAGCATTTTGGGTAGAGCGACTCTCCCTAGTTGGGAGGAGACGTGGGCAGCTCTTCGACAGGGAGAGATCAGGGGGTTGACTAAGGCGGGGAGTAGCAGTAAGGGAGTTTGAGTCAAGAAAGAGGAAGAGGAGGATGCGGCTCTAGCATCTGCGGGACAGCCTGGGGTTCAAAATAGGAAGAAGAAGGACATCTCCAAGGTCAAGTGCTTCAATTGTTGGGAGCTAGGACATTATGCCTCTTAGTGCCCCAGGAAGAAAGGCAAGGGAGAAGCTTCCGACTCATTGGCAGCTCCAGTAAAGGTGGAGAAGGATGTTGAGGCTGATGAGGATTGTGCCATGAGTGCTTATGCACGTCTAGAGAAGAGGTGGGGAGACATAGAGCTGTAGTCGAGAGGACTATAATGCAGGTGCAGGATCCTTGAGGTGCCTAAATTCTTAGATCACATCCGGCTATGGGAGCCCTTAATGACAGTAGCATGATGATAGATGTTGGGTGGAGCAAGGTGTGATGGAGCGGCAAGGCATAGCTAGAGTGTAGAAGTCTGTAGCAGCACAGTGGAGGTTGCAACAGTGCAAAAGGCACAAAAGAGGTTGCAGCAATGCAGTGGCAGTAGAGGGAGCATAGGATAGCAGCAGAGGTAGCTTCAACATCACGAGGCTTCCAAACTGACCAGAATGTCAGTGTTTGGGTGAAGTTAGTTACTTACTTCTCGGTAACTGAGTTGCAGTGCAGCAATTAACAATGACAGTGCTATGGGCAACATGATGCAACATGTTGAGAGGGAGCTGCAATATAGAAGTGGCAATGTCATGGGCAACAGTACAGGAAGCAACAATGCAGGGGATGTGAGGCAGTAGGCCAAACATCAACACAGGTACCGATGCGGAAGATCAATGTGATGTTTCTATGGTGAAGCATTACTAGAGCACATTCTTTGCTAAGAGGGAGTGTTGATTTGTGGTAGCATCAGATGTGCTGTAGCCATGAAAATTGGTGGAGAGGCTAAGGCACATGAGATCTCCAGGACCCAGAAATCGTTTGGAGAAATTCCACCCAGATGAAGAGATATTAAAATAATTAATATTTTTAATGGGGTTCCTAAGTCTAAAGTTAGGAAAATTAAAATATTAATGTGTATTAATATAAAATGGGTGAGAAAGTTCTAAGAGACGAGGATCAAGCCAGATCTAATCATAGCCATTGATTAGGGACTTAATCTCGGCCGTTGAATCGTCAATAGGAAAAGTATAAGAGGAGGCTTGAGGGTTAGTTGGAGATACACCAAGACAGATCAAGAATATGATTTTTTGGGGCTAGGTTTGCTGAAGAAATTGAGTTAGAGATCAATTGCAGTGAGGGGTAGTTCAGCAAGGGATTTCGATCCAAGGCTGAAGAATACATATCAGAGGGGCAGCGAGGTGCCGGAAGAGGCAACACAGAGCCTAGGAGGGCTGACACAGAGGCTGAGGAGGCCAGCGCAGAGGACACAGAAAGTGAAGAGGCAGACACAGAGGACGTAGAGGCTGACACAAAGCCGCAGAGGCTGACGCAAAGTTTTCCTCTCAAAGAGTGAGAGGTTTTGGCCTTGGCAGATAGCTTACGTCTCATGTCTCTTGTCTATTTATGTTCATGCATTGGTCGCTGTTTGATGAAGAAGAACTCTAATAATTTAAACAAAAGAAGATCCTAAACTAATGAAGTAAAAAACATTCACAAGCAGCTATTAATTGAAGAGAAATTACCTAATTCTTGATGCCCTAGATTTCTCAACAACTCATTTCACTGAGCCTAGAGAAAACTAATAATTTCCGTCACTTGTATTGCAACATCCGAGTATATCTTCCTTTTGATTTGACACTTCTTTCTGGATAAGTTGTTCTACTCTATTTTCAATGATTGCTTATTAGTCTTAAGCTTGTTAATTTGAGTGAGTAGATTTTGGTTATTATGTCAGAGACATGAATGTTGTTCATTTTCTTATTCATTGACTTTAATTTTTAATGTTCTAATTTCTTCTAACAACTTTTGATTAAGGCTTTTAAAATGAGAAATTTCTTCAACTTGTGCTAATAAGTTTCCATTGAGTTTCTTCTTGAGAGCTTCCTTTTTTTTTCTAATTTTTGCCTTGTAGCCTTGGACTTCTTGATCCGTGCAGGTAATTACTGACTGTGATCTTTTAAGCAAGAAATTTCATTGTCCTTTTTTGTTGATTCTCTATAAAACATACCCCAAGCTGTTTGTATTGTTGTTGTGATACCTTCTTGCTTTGTTGAAGCTTTTCAAGATTTTATTTTTTTATTTTTTTTGTTTGTAGAGGAGGTCCCCCTAGACTAGTGTCAATGACTAACCTGCCATGTAAAGTGTGGGAACATGAATACAATCAGGATCAGTCAATCTAGTTTTTCTGGTGATCCATATTAAAATGCCCAAACATTAAATGAAAGCACATGATTGCTAGAATGGTGAGTATCTACTAGAAGATGGTCGACTTTCCTTCAAGAAGAAATGCCAGATGGGAGAGAGACCTGATTGGATCAATGGGTGGAGAACTTTGAGATAGTGTCATGTCGTGACCATTATGGGGCTACTCGTTGGCTGACTGCTAAATGAGGAGAAAAAATTGTCCTATGGGTTACCCACTTTTGGTGGGTAAAAATACTATTTTGTAGAAAAAGTTGGGGTTTAGGGCTCCACGAGCCCACACTTCGCCTTTTTTGCTATTTTGTTTGATGTTCTTTTATTGATTTTTTATGAGGATTGGATGGCTTGATGTTCTTGGCCTGTTGAACTTGGATCCTGAGAATATCCTGTGGTATATTTCTAGGCGGATTTGGGGCTATTTTTTTGCATTTGATTTGGTAGCAGAGATCTTAGATCATACATAGGCATATCAATTATGATAGATCCGGGGCTGCTCTAGCATTCTTTCCATATTTGCAATGTTCCCATGATTCTTTTAACACACATTTCTTGAATAGATTTGATAATGGATAACTAATGGATTAGGTATGATTCCCATGAAGGTCCCTGTTACCCAACCCTAGTGGGTGACCCCATAGGAGAATTTTTCTCCTAGATTTTGTCTTCAACCGACAACCAACAATCCTTGATAGCCACCAATGAAGCCGATATATTGTCCCAGTTGATCTCTGCACCCTGAGCTAGTCATATGTACCCTTGCCCATTTGTTGAGAGCGTATGTTTGAAGGTGGGTCATCCAATCATAAAGGTATGTCTTTCATTGTGCAATTAGGTGCTTATGCTTGTTTTACCTTGGGCACATTAGGTATGGATTATTGGGTGGCTTGGAAGAAGGAATGGTTCCAACTATAGTCTTGTTCCCTCACCTTAAATGGGAGGTTAATCCTCAACCCTAGTCCTGTGGGATCTCCCCTATTGGCTTGTAGCTTCAGGATGGGCACCACTTAGGAAACCTTGATTTGGGTAGCGTGGTCCGGTTTTCCCATTTTATATTTTTCACCACCCTCTATACATTACGTGCCTTATTTCATCATCTTCCCTCTATAGGTCTACATGACCACTGGGTCCACAAGGCTTTGGTACTCCCCCTGCCTTTGTCCACATGTCTGGGTTGGGCTTGGAACGTTGCCCAAAAGGTTGACACGGCTATAAAAAAAATATTAAAAGCATATCATGGCCACATACAAAAGAAAATAATATCACAAAATGAAAAAGATGCTTGGGACACGATATTAGCACATGGGTAAAAGCCAAACATGAGCTCTACCCTTTCATTATGGCAATTGCCCTTGTTTCCTAGGGCCCCATGAGTGCCCCCACACCATTAAGGAAACCATTCACGTCCCAACCCTTGGTGGGTGATGAACTACCTTGCGTTAAGGGGGTAATCAATGCTTATATCATACACAACATGCTTTGATCCCTTGGAGCCCCGAGCAGTATAATGTAAGAAAAATCAAAAGAAAAGGCAAAAGGAAGATGAAGAAGGGTGGAAAAACAATGATCGTGGTAACTCATGCAGCACAATTGCTCCATCCTACATCTACACACTCCAATGTGTGGACATCCCTCGTGATCACCATCATTGAACCCATGGCATTTAGCCTTGAGACCCTTCTGTCCCAATCCACCTCTTCATCATCCACACGACCCCTATCACTTGAAGGATATACCTTCGACATGTCTTTCCCCTTAGGGTCTGGGAACAACTAATAGGGTTTTTTATTAGCCACTCCTACCTAGGAAGGTAACACTATTACATGCTCAAAGCTCCAAATTTGGAAGGGAAGCCCATTAGAAAGTCTCATTTGTGCCCTTGACTAACAAGATTGGTTCACTTAGATGCACGAATGAATTATTGTACCTGATGATGAGGAGACACATTGGATATTATTGTAATTGGCATGTGGTTTCATCATGGGTTGGGCAACTTAACTGAGGCTCAAACCCACGAAAGGATTATATCGATACTTGTAGTTGAGAGCCATGGGACTTTTGCAGACCTTGTGACAATTTTCATGAAGAAAGTACATGTGCCTTTTCTAGAAGGATCTTAGGGGAAAGTAGATATAAACAAAACAATAATGCAGGTCAAGGTGAGTCAATTGAAAGCCAATGCGCCAATATGATTTCTTTGGCCTTCGCAATAAACACCTACGATGAAGAAAAGGGCCTCATTACTTAGGCATATGGTGAGAAATCGACTCAGGAACAAGTTCTAGAACTTGCAAAGAACAAGGGCTATGCATATCAAAGGAAGGTTAAAAGTCAAAATCAGAATAAACAAGTTCCTGCTGAAAGATACAAATCTAGTTTAAACATGGATTGGGCCACATGGATAAAAAATATTGAGATGTCTGTTCTTGTACTTGAGCTGTTAAAGATTCCATCTCAAAGAGAATCTTTCTTTAGGGCTTTGGGTATGCTTTAACATAAAGATAACGGAAATAATCATCAAGATGAAGAAATTAAGTTAAAGAACATCAACTGTTATATGACTAATGAAAATCATGAGCCATTCTTACTTTGAACATAAATGATAGATTACTTCACAATTGCATGGTAGATTCTGGTGCATCTAAGAATGTTATGATCAAGAAGGTCATGGAGCAATTAAACTTAAGGATTTCTAGAACGTGCCATAACATTTGTTCAATGGACTCTAGGAAGGTTGAAGTCCTTGGTTTGGTTAGATTTATAGGTTTCCTTAGCTGATTATCCATACAAGATCATCACCATGGATAACAGTCATTGATGCACCAAATATATGGGGAATGCTTCTCTCTCGGAATTTTGCAGTTGATTTAGGTGGATGCATTTAGATGGATTTACCTTATGCCACTATCGCAGCAGCAACAGGTGCCATGGTCAGATTGTACAAAGAAGTAGAAAGAAGGTATCACGTAGAAGTCCCAAAGAAGTTGGAAAATGGTGAACAAATTCTACCACAGGAGCATCCTCCTCATTTTGGATCAGAGATATGTCACTTTTTCCACCACCTATCCCCTTTGCCAAGCAAAAAAAGAAGAAGATTTCAGATTGACAGAGATATGCAACACAATGATGAGCAGTCACACTGACCTAAAAGGGTCAAACATCACCAAGGGACTTTTGAAAAGAAGCCGAGTGATCTACTCGTCAGCAGACAAATGCCCAAGATTGTTCCTTACTGGTGACATTTGATGTCGTGCACATCATTTTGTATAGTATCTCTAACCCTACTCTCTTTTATTTCATGTCAATTAGCAGTTATATTTCATGTATTTATATTATGTCTTTTATATTTCAATTTGTTAGAGTAGATTTTCTATTCCTACGATATTTTCTATATATGCATGATGATTTCGATGTTGAATGGATATCTATTTGATGGATTTTAGTTTCCTTGATGCGAGATTCTCGGATTCTCATGTTACTCCTTGGAATCAATGTGTCCCCATATGGAGCCAAATGTTGCACTCAAATTATCAAAGTTCCAAATGTTGAGGTATTTGTCCAGAGCATACTGGGAAGGTCGAGCCTTTTAGATTGGAAGGAACTATGGGCAGATCTTCGTCAAGAAGAGATTGGACGGGTGACCAAGGCGGGGAATAATGGAAAAGGGGTTAGAATCAAGAAGGAGGAAGAAGAGGATGCGGCTTTAGCATCTGCGGGAAAGCAAGAGAAGAGAAAGGAGGAACTCTCCAAGGTCAAATGCTTCCATTGTGGGGAATTGGGTCATTTTGTGAACCAGTGTCCTAGGAAGAAAAATAAGGGAGAGGCGTCTGACTCCAAGGTAGCGCCAGCGAAGGTGGAAAGGAGGTAGAAGAGGATGACAATTGTGCCATGAGTGCTCATGTACCTCTAGAGAAGAGGTGGGGAGACATCGAGCTATAGTCCGGAGGGCTACAGGCGATGAGGGGCAGGATCCTTGAGGTACCCAAACTCTTGGATCATACCTTGCTACGGGAGCCCTGAAGTGAGAAGTAGCAGGATGATGGATGCTAGTAGAAACAGATACAGATGAAGCGACAAAAAGTGCTATAGTGTATTAGTCTCGGGCAGCGTAGAGAGGGTTGTAGCAGTGCGGGAGGCACAAAGGAGGTTGCAACAGTGCAGGATGGCACAGAGAGGTTTGCAACAGTGCAAGAGGCAGGGAGTTGTTGCAACAATGCAAAGGTCAGTGGAGGGAGCATTTGTTAGCGGTAGAGGGAGCTTCAGCATCGGGAGTGTCTTTAGTCTGACAGGGATGTCAGAGTTGAGTGGATCAATTACTTACTTCTCAGTAATTGAGTTGCAGTGCAACAGTTAATAGTGGCAGTGCTATGGGCAACACAATGCAGCATGATGAGAGGGGATGCAGTGCTAGTAGGATGGACTTGCAGCAACATAGATGCAGAGGCAACTGTCGTACAAATAGTGGCAGCGGCAGGGCCATGGGCAGCAATACAAGATTTAGTAGCGCAGAGGATTTTGGGCAGGGAAGCCTAGCATCAGCACAAGGGACCGATGCCTGATAATCAGGGTGATACTCAGTGTGGAGTATTACTAGAGCACAATTCTCGCTAAGAGGGAGTGTTGATTTGGGGTAGCATCGGATGCGCTGTAGCTATGAAAATTGGTGGAGAGGCTAAAGCACATGAGATCTCGAAAACCTAGAAATAGTTTGGGCAGATTCTAACCAGCTTGGGAGATATTAAAATAATTAATATTTTTAATTGAGTTCCTAAGTCTAAACTTAGGAAAAATAAAATACTAATGCGTATTGATATAAAATTGGGTTAGAATGGTCCAAAAGTCATGGATCAAGCCAAATCTAATCTCTACCGTTTATTAGAGATTTAATCTCGATCGTTGATGGACTAACGAGAAAACTATAAGAGGAGGCTTGAGGGTAAGTTGGAGAACACACCAGAGTGATTAGTCATTCTATTCTCTAGAGCGGGGTTTGCTAAGAGAGATAGAATAAATGATCAACAATGAGGGGCAGTGAATACATAGTAGAGAGGCAGAGTTGGTACCAGAGAGACAGCGCAGAGCTGGGAGAGGTTGACGTAGAGGCAACTGGGTGCTATGCAGAGGCAACTAGGAGCTGTGCAGAGCCAGGAGAGGCCAGCGTGTGAGACGCAGACGGTCTAGGGGTTGACGTAGGGCCAAGAGGCAGCACTAGAAGGATTTCGTGGGACAGACTGGGTGCTAGTGAGGCGGTTAAGGTGATGCAATCCCTATCAGAGTGACACAGAGCAGTGGGAGCTACAATTGTTGTTGTGGTGTCGTTCATTCGCTGATTGATCAGTTGGAATATCTGTCTCCAAGGAGAGGTACTACTGTCGAGGGCATTCTCTGTTGTGTGAGCCATTTCTGGCACCCTTGTATTTTGAAAACTGCATAATAATAAAACCCTCCGAATAGTTGCACCGGTTTTCCCACATTGGGTTTTTCCGGGGAAATTGGTAAAAAAATAACGATGTCACTTGTGTGCTTGTTTTCTTTCAGTTGATGATCTGTAGATGTTGATACTATACTTGTGTTTATTTTCAGTATTTACATGGTAAATAACTTGTTATGTAATTAAACAAGTAGGAATAAAAAGACTAGATAGTATAGGAAGAATTTCTAACGGGTTAAACTTAGAAATTCCTACAATTCACTGAAGATTTTTTGGCAAAATTCAGATCCAAAGAAGGAAAAAAAATTGAGACGAGTTTCACTTTTACAAGCCTCCTGGGCCCAAATCTAGCCCTCCCACGGCCAATGCCTCCCCTCTTTCGCCCTAATTCTCCTTAGAAACCCCATTGTCAAGCCTTTAAGGCTCCTCCTCCTTCATTGTTCCCTTCTTGAGGCTTCCTCTACCCTTGTTAACTCCCAATCTACATTTCTACCTCCTCATCCCCAAACGCTGACCTTCCTTGGCCTAACATTGCAATTTCTTGGTCTCTTTTGCCCTAATCTGCCCTAAAACCGTCCTCTAATTTTTCAGCACCAAATACTTGGTGGTTTTGCAGGTTTTGAGGCTCAAAATTTCTATTTTTCAGGTAGTAGCTTGATCCTAAATTTTCAACAAATTTCAACCATGGGATCATTAAGGCGTTAGGCTTAGGGTTTGACCTCTAAACCCTAGTTTTTGTTGGAAATAATACTAGGGGGGTGAATCAGTATTAGTCAAGTCAATAATCTTTTTATTTTCATACTCGACTTTATACACGCTACTTCATTGGAAGTAACCCGCGTGTACAGGCAACTGTGTTTAAGGAAACCAACGTATATCCAACAAACTTATGATTCAGTTAATTCATCATATGTTGATCTTTAGTCTGTGCACCAGTACTTTATTAAACATTAAACAGTAGCCATGTGCAGTTAATAACAGAATGAACCATCACACATAAGCAACACACATGAACACCAAGATTTAAGGTGGAAACCCAATGTGGGTGAAAACCACCTGCTGCTGTCGTTTCTGTTTTCTTTTAATTATAAGAAACTCTGTTTACAACATCGTACTAGTGCATACTCATACCAGTACGCAGGCTTCTACTTGCAGAAGGTTGCTACCTTCTCTCGTTCTCCAGCTTCTACTGGAAGGGAGCTACAACCCCCTAGCTCTTGTACTAGCCGATATGTTTACTAGTACATAGGCGCTGAGCTATAGAAGACTACAATCTTCTTTCTTCCTCTGGGGACCACATTTCATGAATTTTCAGACTGGATGCTCTTGGTACACAACAATACACATGAAGGCCTCGTTTCATCCAATTTTCAAACTGGACCCATTATCAACGTTGAAGCTCAAATCAATCACCACTGTACTACAACCATCAAATACATCTACGTTAACCAATCATTGAAGCTCAATCATAAATCTTTGAATCACCCACAATTGAATCACTGAAAGCCCATCGTCACTGAAGCAAATCACAATCAAACAATCTGAACGTTCAATATACTGTCATCAAACTACAGTCACCAGAACAAAGAGCAGAACCCAAAATACTACAACAACAGCCGGATCCAACTGTAACTTCAAATATCATATTACATAATGTATACGCTATTTGGATGTGTTGAACTAGCGTGTATACATGCTTTTATTAAAGCCAACCAACGTATATCTCTACAATTATTAATTCATAATTTTGCAGCTGTTCCAGACTTCAATCATACCCAGATTATAACATTTACAGAACAACACATGTGTCAGTATTTAGATCTAGACTATACATGATCAAACTATATAATGATAATTAATTTCAAGCCTTAAGATCCTGATCCATCATTAGATCTTATCTCTCATCAACCGCTAAGGTTCATCCTTGGTTCCGATCAAACAAAGCACCATAAGCCGATAACCTGCATGCTAGATCTCACACTAAATTAGATATTCAATTCTTGCTCCCATTGGCCTAATGATTTTCTTCTCCTTATATAGTTTTAAGCTTTTCTCAATACCATGCATCAAAACCACTTAGGACCAATACGTTGGACCAAATACCTTGGACCAATACCATGGGTCAAAATACCTTGGACCAAGTACCACGGACCAAAAGCTTAGTTTTCCAACATATGCACGCTTTTCCTTCTGTGAAAGTACGTGTGTACGTATACACAACTTGTATACAGTGAACCTGCGTGTATACATAGCTTGGTCAAGGTGAACCTGCATATACCTCTTTTTCTTCATTCTTTGTAGTCTGATCTGTAATTTTTTGCTGTTAACCTGCTACACTGTGAACTATCATCTGAGAGAGTTGCCATTGTACATTACTTCAGAACTGCCCTGCATTTTGTCACATCTGAAAACACAACTGTCATGCATTCTATCACATCTAACATCTCTTCTGTAGATTCATTTAGTTACCGTATTCTAGTGAGTTGTTCTGCTACAAGTGGGTTGCCTTCAAGTACAACACATGCATCATAATGCCAACAGTTTTATCTCTGATTTATTAAAACAGCGAAATCAATAACAATTAAGCCCTAAAATCACATGCTACATTGTCAAAATTGTTTAAAATTGCAAAATCTTCATTTTAATAAATTTTGGCCACTTGGGCATTCATCATCTAGCCTACATCTAAATTTTATGCTTGCTGGAATTACTGCATCACTGAAGTTTTCAGATCTGAAATTTCTGAAGCATAAACTTAATAAGGGTCTAAAACTTGAAATTTTCAGTTTCTTGTAAATTTTCTTTTTTTAGGCAATTTTGTTATCAATTGTCATTGCATTATATTGTTGATCTGTCAATTATTCCCTGTTGTAGTAAATAGATCAGATCTGAAATTTTTTGAATCACAACCTCATAAAACTCTTAAAATTGATTTATTTTCCAAGTTGGGTGAATTGTACTATTTTTGGGTATATTAGGCATTGTTTCTGACATCTCTAGCTTGCTAATTTGTGGGTCAGTTTACTGCTGTAATAGCTTATTACAAATCTGAAATATTACTGAATACAACATCATAAATTAAGCTAGACACATAAGTTTACTTCTGCAGTCATTGGAAAGTTTTGTACTTGATATGTTGGGAAAATTTTATAATTTAGAGTGATTTTACTTGTTGCTGTCATGACATTAACAAATTCTGAAATTTCTAAAGTGTTATCGCTGATTTGAATTGTCATTAACATGAAATTGGATTATTTCATCTTGGTCTCAAAGGTTGTCTAACTTTGCACTCAAAATTTGAAGTTAATCTTGTTGATGGATAGAGTTAGATTGGCATAATATCTTGTGTTGATAATCATTGGTGGATAAGTTGATTTACCTAAGCATCTTGTAGATTGACCTATAGTTGAATTTTGCATTTGTATCTGTTGGCATCTATTTTGTTTAAGATTGCCATCTCAATATTGTTAAGTACTCTTGTAATAAGATGATTCTCATTAAGTGCTTAAGTAACTTAAATAATCTTAACTCAAGATAAATTTCAATTATCATTTTGCATTAAGCATCATAGATCTAGCTTGCATTAATAATTTACCACCTAGCATAAGCTAGGTTGATAGAAATATAGGGCAACCCTTCCCATCTAGCTTGAGGGGCTTCGACAACTTTTTGGTGGTTAACACGGTGACCTTGCAGTCGTCAGAGCCACAGTCTTTGCAGTGCCGGAGGCATCGGGTGATAGGAGCGCAACAAAAGGTATCGTTAATCAGGCCCTAGCCTGCTTCTTATTGGTCTCCTTCCCAGAACCTACCTTGGAGCCCAACTTCAAAACAGTTCAGGGAAGGCCATACTTAGACTAGGCATATATTTAAAATAAACCAAGATCACTGCATCTCACATAGATCCTAGGACTTGCATATCATATAGACTCTAATGCCTCCATTCTCCTATTGTGTCATATTTGTACATCTTTCAATCCTATCCCAAGTTGTTCTTAAGGGGGGATGTTAGGATATTCTGACACATAGGAAATAGTTAAGTATAACTTGGTGTAGTGTAGAGTTAGGTAAAATGTGTTTGTTTAATTTGTACTTTTGTAACTTACAATCCGACGGTCATGATATGTTCTTGACATGAAGTGATCCGACGGTTCATTCTCTTCTTGGTATTACCGACACTTAATCTGTGGCTTAACACCTGATTGGTCCATGATCTCTATTTAAAGAGCATGGAGGGTCATTTGTAAGGTGAACATTCATGAGAGAAGCGTTGGCTCAGACCATGGACTGTAGGTCAAGAATATTGGTGTACTGAGTTGTAATATGTTTGTGAACAGTGTCCCATGGTGTTCTATCTAAAGAACTTACCCTATAAATTCCTACATGGTATCAGAGCTATTTGAGGGCCGCATCCATTGGTGATTTAAATCGGGCTGAGATGACTGCTCTATTGTGTTAGGAGCATCTGTTCCAGTGAGGAACCCCTTTTGTTTCATGCGAAAAGGTTTCCGGTAGCCCTAGCTATGTCATTTTCAAGATCTAGAGGTATATAGTCTGTGTTTGCAGTTTTATTTATTTATCTCTGCTTATTTCGACTTATTTATCTCTCTGTTTTTATTATTGGATCTATACCTTTCATTTCTGCGTATGCCCTGTGCCTCATGACTTTGTGCGAGCTAGGCAAATAAAAAACAGAAAGGAAGGATTTTTCTCATGTGTATGCTCTTTTCCGCCACGTCTTGGTGTGATCTCGGAAAATCAGAAACATTGAGGAAAATATTTAGTTTCTAGCGAAATCTAACTTTAAGCCGGAAGACTTTTTTTTTACGCATATTTGTTTTGGGTTGTGTGGTTTTCTTGTTTTGTAGGCAAAAAGGGGTTTTTCAAGTAAGCACGTATCTCAAAGCTTCAGTGAGTTAAAGAAAAAAAACCCTTCCTCTTTTTCAAAAACTACTAACCTTTTAAACTAGCTCACTTGGTCCAAAGTTACTTTACGAGAACAAAGGTCTTGGGTTCAAGTCTTTCTTTTTGTTGAGTTACTTTTTCAAAAAGCACATGTAACTTATGTTTTAAAGTTACTTTATGTAAAAGTGTTCTCGTCCATTATAAAAAGTGAGTCACTTATAATTCTAAAGTCACTTTATCTTTATTTAAGTTAGAATTTAGTGGGTAATTCATAAAGTACCATTGTAAAAGTGACTTTCACTTATTTATAAAAGTGGGTCACATAGAGTAATATTTTTTAAAGGTGAGCCAATTAGATTAAATTTGAAAAGGGGGGGATTTTTTTTTCAAAATATAACATTATCATTCACTTCCGAACATTCACGTTTCGTCGACATCTTCAACAACTTTTCTTGAAAAAGTCATAACATCTTCATCTGAAAGCCGTTTTTAGAGCCGTTTTTTTTGAATCAGCCTAATTTTTCGAGATATTTCCATTGGAACACTTAGTTTCAGCATTTACAACTTCAGTTTTTGTTAAAATGGAAAGTCTATGCCAAGTTATTTTTGACAACACCAACTACTTCCAATGGTTGTCCTACATTGTGGATTTACTTAGAAGTAAACGTCTTTATAGAATAGCCTCAGGCCAAGAGTCTAAACCTAAAGATCAAGATAAGCAAGCCAAATGGGAAAATAAGCAAGATCAAGCACGTGGGTTGATAGGGATGTCTATTTCTCTAGACTTTAGATTTCATATCGAACTTTATACCCCTGATGAAGCAATGAAACAACTCAATAAAGTTTTTGGATATTAAAAATGAAATTATAGCCCATCAACTCGAAAATGAGTTGCTTACATTGGACCCCAATAATTTTTCTTCCATTAAAGATTTTTTGTCCAAGTTCAAGACCCTTAGACTTCTTTTGGAAGGTGTTAAGGTTAAGAAGAAGATGGTAGCCTTATCTATTCCATTCTTACGAAGTTAGGACCAACGTACTCTATGTTTATTTCCACCTTCCATTTTACTAGAGAAGCCTTAATTTCTCAAGGACAAACCTACAAGTCCCCCTCTTTTGATGCCTTTTGTGATTATTTAATAAGAGAACAATAAAAACTCTTACATCTCAGTCTTCTTAATACTGGAAGTTCTTGTAAGAAAGCCTTAGCAACCCAACAACAACCAAATTCAAAGAATCCTAAGAAGCAATATCCTGAAAAGAATGGTCCTAAACTAAACAAGGGTCCTAAGCAATTTCAGTCTCAAAATGAAAAATCAATTCAACAAAATGATAAGGCAAATAGAAACAAAGGGAAGAAGACTGATAGACATTGCAACTTTTGTAATCGAGATGGCCACTTAAAATCCAAATACTTTAAAAAAATGGAAGCCTTGGAAACAACAACGAAGAAGCATAACATCCATTTGGAACACTCTTCAACTTCAACTTCAACTTCATCTTCAGGAATACCACTGTCTGGATGTGGTTGTCAAGCATCTCGGTCTGGTTATGCACTAAATATATCTTCTTCTCATTCTCATGAGTGGCTCATTGATTCTGGAGCTTCTTATAACATGGCAAAAAACAAAGCGATGTTTTCTTCTTTAAATGATCGTAACACGAAAAATATATATGTTGGTGATGATAAATCTCTTAGTGTTGTGGGGACTGGAACTATTCATCTAGACAATGGTCAATTTAATAATATATTATGTGTTCCTGCCTTATCCTGCAACCTTCTATCTGTATATGAGATCACTCATTCAGGTGAAGGTAAAATAGTTGATTTTTCACCTCATGATGCTGTAAATAAGGACCTAAGAAATCCTAGACAGATTTTAGCTACTTTCATTGCTGATGATTCTACGAGGTTGTATAAGTTTAAAAACTTTGGGTCATCAACTCTTCCCTCGGTATTTGTTGCTCATAATGATGCAGTGAGCAAACATTGGCATGAACGATTTGGTCACTTAAACTATCGCTCTCTTCTAAATCTATGTAAAGAAAATATGGTGGCAGGTCTTCCTATGGTATCTTGCAAAGATGGTGTTTGTTCTGCATGTGTACTCGGTAAACGTCATTTGGATAGTTTTGAAAAACATGCCTCTGGCATGCCTCATCCCTTTTACAGCTTGTGTATAGTGATTTATGTGGTCCACTTCCAGTTGTTTCATTCTCGAGCTACAAGTATTTCTTAACTTTCATTGATGATTTCTCCAGACGCGCTTGGGTATACTTCTTAGAACTCAAGAGTGAAGTCTTTAACATGTTCTTGGCCTTTAAGGCCTTTGTTGAGAAACATTCTGGACATCAAATTCCTAAGCTAAGATTTGATAATGCCAGAGGATACATTGACAACAAATTCATCAACTTTTGCAGTGAGCATGGAATTCAATTGCAACATACTGTTCCATATACTCCACAGCAAAATGGTGTAGCTGAAAGGAAGAATCACACCTTAAAGGAAATGGTTAATTGTATGCTTCAATCTAAATGACTTAGTCTTAATTTTTGGGCAGAAGCAATTAACTGTGCAAATTACATAGTAAATTGTAGTCCTACTAAGGTTTCAAAGAATATCACTCTAAAAGAAGCATGGAGCTCAATTAAACCAGATGTATGTCACTTTGGTGTTTTTGGAGGTGAAGCATGGGCCCATATTCCAGATGAGAAACATAAAGCCTTAGAACCTAAGAGTGAAAAATGTATTTTTGTTGGATATTCTGAAGATGTCAAAGGATATAGACTTCTTCCACTTAAATCCAAAAAATGTTATCATTAGAAGAGATGTAAAGTTTGCTGAAAATATATCGGCCTACGAGCCTAGTTCGGCAGATGTGCCACCTCTCTCTATCCCTTCTACTTCTGAAAATATTTCTTCTTCAGATGATTACAACGAGGATGACAATCCTCCCCCACCTTCTCAGGATCCTCCTTCAGCTCCCCAGCTTCCAAAATGGGTCTGTGCTACTCGAGATGTAGTAGGTGCTCTTGCAGGTGATCCTACAGATCAATGTTGCACACGTTCTCAGTTTGATAGAGCCTCTTCTTTATTGGCTCAAGCTTCAATTAATTATGATCTTGACACCTTTGCAGAAGCTTCAGGCCATCTAGATTGGGACGCAAGTATGAATGAAGAATATCGTTCACTATTGGCAAATGATACATTGGACCTTGTTCCCCTTCCAAAGGGATGAAAATTTGTTAGATGCAAATGGGTTTACAAAACCAAGTTTGGACCAGATGGAAAATTTAATAAACATAAAGCTCATCTTGTTGCTAAGGGTTTTTCACAGGTTGAAGGCATTGACTATACTGAAACCTTCTCCCCTATTGCCAAAATGAACTATATCCACCTTGTTCTCTCCCTTGTTGCCTCTTTCAAATGGGAAGTCCATCAGATGGATGTTAAATCCGCCTTCTTGCATGGGGACTTGCATGAAGAAATCTATATGGAACAACCTCCTGGCTTTATACAAATAGACTCCAGCCTTGTATGTCGGCTTAAGGAATTCCTTTATGGTCTCAAGCGAGCCCGTTGGGCTTGGTGTGCCAAAATGGATAGTTTTCTTTTCGATATTGGCTTTTCTAGGTGTCATTGTGACAATACTATCTACACTAAGAAAGTGGGTAAGTCTCTTATCATTCTTGTTCTTTATGTTGATGATCTTATCCTTACTGTAATGATCCCAACCTTATAAACCATGTGAAGTCCAACCTTAAAAAGAAGTTTGAAATGACGGACTTAGGACACTTGCATTGTTTTCTTGGTCTTCAAGTCTTGCAATCCAAAGAAGGTATTTCCCTTTCCCAGTCCAAGTATGCTTGTGATCTTCTACGCCACTTTCACATGGAAGACTATAAGCCAACCCCTTCTCCTTTTCAATCTGGAGCCAAACTTTTAGTCACTTGTACTTCCCCTGAAGTTGCTGCTACTTTATACCGTTAACTTGTAGGAAAACTTTTGTATCTGACCCATACTTGTCCTAACCTTTCCTTTGCTGTTGGCCTTATTGCTTGTTGATTTGTGGTAGCATCGAATGTGCTTTAGCCTTGAAATTTGGCGGAAAGGCTAAGGCACATGAGATCTCCAAGACCCAGAAATCATTTTGAGAAATTCCATCCGGATGAGGAGTTATTAAAATAATTAATATTTTTAATGGGTTTCTAAGTCTAAATTTATGAAAATAAAAATATTACTGGGTATTAATAAAGATAAGGATGAGAAGCTTCTAAGAGACGAGGATCAAGTATGTTTTAATCTTAGCCGTTGATTAGAGACTTAATCTCGACTGTTGATTCATCAACAAGAAAAGTATAAGAATCAACAAGAAAAGTATAAGAGAAGACTTGAAGGTCATTTGGAGACACACCAACAGATAATCAATATCCCAAGGAAATTCTATTTTCAGAGAGAAGGAGATTGATTTCAGAGGGAGAGTTGCAAGGTGGAGAAAGAAGGGGATTAGCAGTAGTCAGGGAGCTCAGAAGAAGTCACGCAGGGATTCTGAGAGATAGCACAGAGGGAGATGCATATCTGAGAGATGTAGGGATGATGCAGAGAGGGACCAAAGCTGAGTAGAGCCACGTAGAATGATGCAGGGCTAACACAGTAGAGAAAGGAAGCTCTGCAGGGTGTCAAAAAATCTCGAAGAAAAGTCTCAGGTGTTTTCTCCCAGTGTGTATGTAAATTTTTTCTGTAAAAGCGATTGTTGCTGAAGATTAATAAAACCCTCCTCTGCTGCACTGATTTTCTCGCATTGGGTTTTTTCTGGTGACAATTGTCCAAAAATAACTGTGTTGATGTGATTGATTCTTGTGCATATATTTGTTTCTGTATAATGATGTGATATCTGCAATAAAATTTATTTTAATATTTACTGAAGGGATTTCATAAATAAAGTATTGGGAATAATAAGTAGGTGAAATAAATCAGTTGCTATAGTAATAGAATTTCTGCATAGAAATTTTCACATGGTATCAGAGCAAAGATTCGGCGATAGGAAGGGAAAATTAATTATGGGTCAAGAGCATGAAGCAGAGGCATCCACTCAAGGAGACTCGTGTAGTTTTTCAGAAGAATGCATAAGAGACAGAAATTACGATTATTCTATGTTGGCTTCCAGATTGGAAGAAGAAGTTGCTTGCGTAGCAAGCTCTGCCTCCTTGGAGGTTTGGTATATAGATAGTGGAGCTTCCTGGCATATGACAGGAATCCGAGAATGTTTTTTCAGATTATCAGGAAGAAAAAAATGAATGTTCAGATCACCATAGAGAATAAGGCAAAGTGTACTCCAGTAGGGAAAGGTACTATAGTTTTTCAAACAAAAGCAGGAGAACGGTTCCAAGCTACCAATGTGCTCCATGTGCCACAATTGGGGTTGAACTTACTTTCCGTATCTCAACTTCAAAACAAGGGCTATGATGTTTTTTTCATTAAGGAGAAAGTATACGTCAAACAACTGAGTTGGAAAAAGGTGGTCCAGATCGGAATCAGAAGTAACAGGTTGAATAGGTTGCAACTAGAATCACCAATGGCACTGATAGGCAACAATGGAAACAAGGATTTGAATGAACTATGGCATAAAAGGATGGGACATTTACACCATGGGGCTCTGAGAATTCTTAGAAAAATTGTAACAAAGGTTCCAGATCTTAGTAGTGAACGAGATGATGTATGCAGAGGGTGTAGTCTCGGCAAGTATGTTAAAGCAACATGTCCAAGAAGTAACAATATGGCCAGGAGTGTGGTAGGATTGATATACTCAGACATCTGTGGGCTGATGTCCACAAAATCTCTTAGTGGTGTCGAATACTTTGTCACCTTCATCGATGACCATTCCGGGAAGACTTGGATCTACTTTCTAAAAATGAAAGATGAGGTTTTCAGTTGATTCAAAGAGTTCAAGGCTCTAGTGGAAAATCTAACAAGAAAGAAGATAAAAGTGTTGCGCTCTGACAATGGTGGAGAGTATGTTGACAAGGACTTCATCGAGTTTTGCGCTAGGGAGCGCATCAAAAGAGAGTGGACAACTCCCTACAATCCGGAGCAGAATGGAGTAGCAAAAAAGAAGAACATAACTTTTATGGAAGCAGCAAGGGCAATGATGTATGATCAGGATATGCCAAAATTCCTGTGGGCAGAAGCATGCAACACGATAGTCTATGTCCAGAATAGAACTCCTCATAGGGCATTGGGCAAGATTACTCCAGAGAAGGTCTTCATCGGGAAGACATCTGAAGTTAGTCTTTTCAGGATCTTTGGGAGTTTAGCATATTGCTGTATACCCGAGGAGAAGAGGAAGAACTTAGATCAAACTGCAGAGAAAGGATATCTTGTGGGATATAGCGAGAATGCTAAGGCATACAGAGTCTATTTTCTAGGGAGTAGGAAGGTAGTAGTTCGACGAGATGTAAAGTTCATGGAGGATAGAACTTTCAGAAAATCTCGAGAAATGCCTTCTGAGTAGCAATCAAAAGATGAACTGGTGGTCAAACCACTTCAACCAGCGGAAGCTAGTACCATAAATTCTCCTCTAGAACAAGAGGAATCACAAGAAGAGGAAGAGCTGACAGATGCACCTACTACTAGGGGAAGAATGAGCCAGGAACTCCAACAAATTCTACGGGATGCAAAAGAATTCATTGGTGCACCCAGGAAAAGTAAAAGGGAGTGAAGACAAGCAGGCAGATATCAGGCCCTACTAGCTCAGGTTGGGGAACGCTCCAATTTTCAGGAGGTCGTTCACATCAAGTATGGGTGGATGTGATGGTGGAAGAATATAGTTCGATAATGGTGAATGATGTATGTGAAGTGGTGCCTAAGTGTTAGAACAGGTTAGTGGTAGGTTCAAGATGGATTGAAAGATCAAATATGCTGCAGATGATAGTGTGGAGAAATACAAAGCCAGGTTTGTGGCTAAGGGGTATGCTCAGAAGGAAGGAATAGACTACGAAGAGACCTTCACCCCTATAGCCAGGTATACATCTATTAGAACCGTGATATGTCTTGTAGCACATATGGGGTGGGAGATCCATCATATGGATGTCAAGACGACATTCTTGAATGGTGTAATAGAAGTGGAAGTATACATTGAACACCCAGAAGGCTTTGAGACACATGAAAAGAAATTTCATGTATGCAGATTAAAGAAAGCCTTGTATGGGCTAAAACACGCACCTAGAGCATGGCATGGTCGAATTGATGGCTACTTGCAGAAGATGGGGTTCGTCAAGACTGATGCAGATCCCAATGTCTACTATCTGGTAGTAGAGAATGAGCCACTAGTCCTAGTATTATGTGGATGATCTCTTCCTGACAGAATCATCCAGGCTCATCAAGGACTGCAAGAAGAATCTAGCCACAAAATTCGACATGAAGGATTTGGGATAGATGCATTAGTTCCTGGGTTGGACGTTTGGCAACAGAAGGGTGAGATCTTCCATGGACAAGGGAGATATGCTATAGAAATCCTGAAGAGATTTGGGATGCAAGATTGTAGGCCTATGGCTACTCCAATGATCACCAATTGGAAGAAAATTGACGCATCAGAAGATAAAGATGTTGATCCCACCTTGTATAGGCAGCTCATAGGATCCTTGACGTATCTGGTCAATATCAAGCTAGACATTTGTTACGCTATTAACACCCTCAGTCAGTTCATGGTGGAACCTAAGAGGGTGCATTGGGCATCAACTAAACATGTTCTCAGGTATATACAAGGAATGATCAAGCATGGACCATTGTACACCATATGTAATGACATCAGGCTGAGTAGGTTCATTGACGCAAATTGGGCTGGAAGTTCAGTAGATTGGAAATGTACCACTGGGAAATGTTTCAACATTGGATTAGGGATGACTTCCTGGTGCAGTAGGAAACATAAATCTTCTCTAAGCTCAACTAAAGCAGAATATATGGCCGCTAGCACAACTTCATGCGAAGCCATATGGCTTAGAAAATTTCTTGTGAACCTATTCAGTAAAAGGATGGAAGCAACCAAGATCATGTGTGATAATTAGAGTTGCATCAAGCTCTTTGGGAATCTTGTATTTCATGATTGGTCGAAGCACGTTGATATCAGGTGTCACTTTGTTAGAGACTGTGTCTAATGAGGAGCAGTACAATTGAGCTACACTCCTACAGGAGAAGAGGTGGCAGACATCCTCACCAAGGCCCTAGGAAGAACAAAGTTCGTTTATTTAAGGGAGAAGATGGGGATGGTAAAGAATCCATTTTAGTAGCAGAAATGGATAAGTGTCAGGTGTTGCAGTGCAACAGTTAGCAATGGCAGTGCTATGGGAAACATGATGCAGCAGGTTGAGGGGGAGCTATAGTACAGGAGCAGCGGTGGCAGTGTCATGGGCAACAGTACAGGAAGCAACAATGCAGATAGTGTGAGGCATCAGGGCAAACATCAGCACAGGTACGATTGCGGAAGGATCAATGTGATGTTTCAGTGATGGAGCATTACTAGAGCACATTCCTCGCTAAGAGGGAGTGTTGATTTGTGGTAGCATCGGATGTGCTCTAGCCTTGAAATTTGGAGGAAATGCTACGGCACATGAGATCTCCAAGACCCATAAATCATTTCGAAAAATTCCATTCGGATGAGGATTTATTAAAATAATTAATATCTTTAATGGGTTCCTAAGTCTAAACTTAGGGAAATAAAAATATTAATGGGTATTAATAAGGATAGGGATGAGAAGCTTCTAAGAGACGACGATCAAGTATGTTTTAATCTTAGCTGTTGATTAGGGACTTAATCTTGGTCGTTGATTCATCAATAGGAAAAGTATAAGAGAAGACTTGAGGGTCATTTGGAGACACACTAGTAGATACTTAGTATTCCAAGGAAAATGGATTCTCAGAGAGTAGGAGATCGATTTCAGAGGGAGAGTTGTAGGGTGGAGAAAGAGGGGGATTAGCAGCAGTCAGGGAACTCAGAAGAAGTGACGCAGGGACTCTGAGAGACAACGTAGATCAGAGAGACACAAGGATGACGCAGAGAGGGACCAGAGCCACGCAAAATGACGCAGGGCTGACACAGTAGAGAAAGGAAGCTTTCCAGGGTGTCAGAAAATCTCAGAGAAAAGTCTCAGGTGTTTTCTCCCAGTGTTTGTAAATTTTTCTGTAAAAGCGATTGTTGCTGAAGCTTAATAAAACCCTCCTCTGCTGCACCAATTTTCTCGCATTAGGTTTTTCTGAGGACAATTGTCCAAAAATAACTGTGTTGATGTGATTGATTCTTGTGCATATATTTGTTTCTGTATAATGATGTGATATCTATAGTAGAATTTATTTTAATATTTACTGAAGGGATTTCATAAATAACTTATTGGAAATAATAAGTAGGTGAAATAAATCAGTTGCTGCAGTAATAGAATTTCTGTTTAGAAATTTTCACATTGCTCGGTTTATGCAAAACCCACATGAAATTCATTGGAAAGAAGCTAAAAGAATACTTCGTTATGTTCGAGGTACAGTTCAGTTTGGGATTCATTATAGTGTAGAAGCATCTCCTCTATTGGTTGGTTTCACTGATTCTGATTGGGCTGGTGACCTTGATGATTGGAAGTCTACTGCAGGTTATGTCTTCACTCTTGGTTCTAGACCTATTACACGAGCTTGCAAGAAACAAAGTGCCATTTCTCTTTCTTCAGCAGAAGTAGAGTATCGTGGCACCGTAGAAGCTAGTAAGGAAGCCCTGTGGCTTCATCAAATCCCGTCCGAGTTTGACTTTCAGCAGCATCCGACTACACTTTGGTGTGATAATCAAAGTGCCATTCAACTATGCAAAGATCCAGTCGAACATCAGCGCAACAAACAGATTGAACTACACATTCACTTCATCAGAAAGCTCATTTATGACCATGTTCTTGAAGTGCAATATTGTTCAACCGATGATCAAGTTGCAGACATCTTTACAAAGGCTCCTAAGTTGCAGGAAACATGGGTCTAGGGTCTGCTTCTGTACAAAAACGAAATGGAAACAAGGAAACTCGTACCGTATGGCCTAGAAACTCGTTTTCGGCTGTATTGGCCTGTTTCTCGAGGAGGAAATGTGGCAAGTACGGTTGGAAACGAGTTTTTGGACTGTATGGCAGAATTTCCTCATGCAACTTGACTTTTTCTTATGTTTTTATTATTATTATTTTGTTTTCTATTTTTTTATTGAGTGACTAAAGTGGCTTCTAGTTGCCAATGGTCCTTCTAAAGAATAAGATGTGGATGTAGAAACCCTGATTTGGATCTCTCTCTTGCTGCCCTGAATATTGAGGTATAGCCTGGAAGTGGAATTGGCCCATCATCTTTTTCAACACCACCATCCACTATTGAGCATGGTTTTGCTTCTATTTTTGATGAGGATTATGATGATGAGGATTAGCCTTTAGTTCTCGCAGCCTTATAGTCTTTATTCTACTTGCAGCCTCATATATATAATAAACGCTGATTTTGAGATTTGGATATATAATAAAGGTTGCTTTTGGATATTCCGATATTTTTACTTTCATTATGAGATCATTCATGAGTAAATGTGATGTAAATTTAATCATAATGTTTATACGTAATAAATTATAATGTATCATGTATGCTTTATGATTGCACATAACATTTCTTAAATGTCCTAACTTCTAATATATATATATATATATTTTGATCCAAATTGGATCCTAGAACACTCTTTAAGTTTTCATGAACTCTGTAAAATTCATGCCAAAGTTTCAAAGTTTTATAAGGATCAAGCTATCAGAGATATTCTCGTAACAGTTGCAATTTGTGATTAGCGTGGAGCAATGAGGACTCTGAGTCAAGCGCGCAGACCGTTGGCCCATGGTAATGCGTGCTATCACAAATTAGCAAAACCAGAGGCCAGTTCGAGAAACAGGGGTAGTTTCTGATATGCAATTAGCGACAAGTCGCTAATTTTAATCACATATTGCAGGGTAAAGCCCTAAAAGAAGGAAGGGCCGTAAGCCCCCGGACCTGAAAAGTCATAAAATGTAACGGATATCGTTCCAATTCTGTCAGAAGCGGGGTCCCACAAAAACCGGCAGAATATTGGAAGGGCTTTGAGCAGTAAGCGGTTTCAACCGAGTCCCGCCCGATGCCACACAATGGGTGCCACACGTCCGGCAGAAGAGAGAGAAAACACTCACATCGGACGGGTAAACGTGATGTTACTTATCCGCCCGATATGGACGATGATAGTAGGATTTGGAGGCTCCAGATCAATGACGGAGACACGTTTCGATGGATGACCAGATTTGATGTGGTCAACAGGCAGAGTTGTATAGGATTTGAAGTCCAACGTGGATGATGCGTTGGCAGAAGTTCGTGTTTTGCGGGCATTCTTGGAGTTAACGGAAGAAACGGTCGTTTCAAAAACATCCAAGAGAACTAACACTTAGTTCGTTATGAAATGGGCGGCCACCTCCCTATGAGGTGTTATACAGTGATGATTACGCATAATAGAGGGATTCAAACGGATAGAGGCAGGGGAACTAGAAAGCCGGGAAGCAGAAACGAATAGTCAGAAAGCAGGTTGGCTTTAAAGCCACAAGTTGACAGAGAAAGTAGGAAGTTAGAATCAAATTAACAAGTTAAAAGTGAGTTAGCATGTTAGAAGCAGAGACGAGAAGCCGAACTGACCTACGAAGCAAAGGAAGCATCGAACCAGAGTCAAGACAGAGACAGAGAGAGTCAGAGAGTCTGTGTGCTCTAGAGAAGGCTTGAGAGGTTCAAGTGCACTCCTTTGTAATGTCTGTCCTATATGAGTCTTAGATTGGGCTCATACTACACTAACCAATAGAGGTCGAGTTTCAATAAGGAAAGTTTGTGTATTCCAGAGACTCGGGGGATCCCAAGTACAGTCTTATTGATTTGTATCTGCTGTGTGAGACTCAAATTGAGCTCACTATTGTAAAAACTCTGCTTTGAAAACTTAATAGAGAGGCCGCCAATGAAGGCTGGACCAGGGGACATAACCCCAAAGTGTTGGGCGAACTCCTTATTAAACTTGTTGTGTTTATATGTTTGCCTATTATGTTTTCTTTAACAGCTTTAGTGCCTGTGTATTTCGCAATCTTATCGATCCGTTGCATAAAATAACATAGGCACATCCATGCACATGAGTTTGTAATACCTTCTTAATTGTCTTGGATCAATTCCAGATCAAGTGGTATCAGAGCTCTAGGTTACTAAGGTTAGACAAGCTTTTGTTGGATTCTTTTGTTGAATGATAACTAGATCAAAGCTTAAATTAGGAGAAGGAGAGTTGGTTGAAGCTAACCCAGAAATTGGAAGAGTCTATCCTAAGAGGAAAATGTCAGAAGAAAGTCCTTTGGAATCAGACTCCTAGTTCATGGATAGTTTCATGACCATGAGAGCCATGGTAGAAGAAATGTATAGAGAATTTAAGAAAGGTAGAAGTAAAGAGTCATCAACCCCCAAACAAGATAAAGGAGTAGAAGAACCTCTTCTACTTGCTCACCTAGAAGGCAAAGGAAAAGAAGAGAAGCCCTCTCCACCATCTTCCCCATCATCATCTTCATCACCTTCATCATCATCTTCTTCACACAAAGAAAGCCCTGAAAAGAAAAAGAAGAAATCTTCTTTAATTAAATTAGATGTGAAGTTTGATTTTCCAGTTTATGATGGAGGATTGAATGCAGAAAAGCTAGATAATTGGATTAGACAAATTGATGTATATTGCAGAGTGCAGAACATCGATTCAGAAAGGAGAAAGATCTAGCTGGCTAGCCTGCGGCTTAGAGGCACTGCCCTGGTGTGGTGGGAAGGCAACACATAAGCTGATTTGAAGAAGCATGGTAAAATTCTTTCTACCTGGAATGAATTTGTTTCTGCAATTAAAAAACAATTCTATCCACTAGCTTATATGTAGCAAGCTATGATGAGTTGGCAAACTCTTCGCCAATTGAAAGGGCAAAGTGTACAAAATTACACCCAAGAATTTAGGAAAAGAGCTTTGATTCTAAGCATTTCTTTAGACTCACCTGACACTTTGCTGAAGTATATAGGTGGTCTACACAACTATTTAAACCACACCATTCTCATGTTTAATCCCACTAGCATAGATGAGGTATTTGTTCAGGCTACACATCTAGAGGCTAGAAGCAAGAATGTGAACCCAGAAGTTAGGGGATCATCAAAATCCACTGCAAACAAGAACAAGGAAAAGAGAAAGTAGAAATGGAAAGAGAGGAAGACTAATGCTGTACAAAAGAGCAAACCTTCGTGCACTCACTGCAAGAAGGATGAGCATGATGATGAGCATTGCTGGATTTTGCATCCAGAGCTGAAGCTTGAGAAGTATGATGGCAAAAAGAAGAAGACTGCTGCAGCTATTCAGAAGGATTTGGGGTCAAACTTAGGGGATGAAACAACAATCGCAACCACAGGTATAAAAGGTAAAAATTTTGAAGCATCTACTAGTAATTCTGCACAATCTACTGATAACGAAGAAAATGAGAGGAAAAGACATGAGCTTTTTCATATTAGAGTTATTTCTAAGCATCAAAAGATTGATACTTTGTTTGATAGTGGCTCACAAGTAAACTTAATTTCTGAAGCAATTGTAAAGAAACTGGGCTTACTAACCACTCCTCACAAAAAGCCATATCCATTAGGTTGGTTATGTGATAAAGCAAAGCTACAAGTGACTAGACAATGTAAACTTAGGTTTTCTTTTGGGTCAGCATTTGTAGATGAGGTTGAGTTAGATATTGTTCCCTTGGATATATGTGGAATT
>APFE030603319.1:66936-80247 GCA_000404065.3 Pinus taeda
ATATTAGATATCATTTTTGGGATTCAACTGCGTTAAGTAAGTCATTCAACCGTATGACCATTTCCATGAGAGGTAGTCGTAACTGACTAATTTCTCATGATTTTTGAATAGTTCACTTAGCACTCATTGCATCGGGTGATGCTCACAGGCGTGAAGAAGTGGGATTGAAACTAGTGAAATGTGGAGAACGAATCACATAGCATCAATCATCACTTCCGGGGCTTGCACCCGGTAACCAGGACTTCCCAGGAGGTCACCCATCCAGATCGCCTCTGGCTCAAGCTCGCTTAAGAGGCGATCTGGGATGGGTGACCTCCCGGGAAGTCCTGGTTACCGGGTGCAAGCCCCGGAAGTGATGATTGACGCTATGTGATTTATTTCACCAGTTTCAATCCCACTTCTTCACCCATGTGAGCGTCACCCGATGCAATGAGTGCTAAGTGAACTATTCAAATCATGAGAAATTAGTCACTTACGACTACCTCTCATGGAAATGGTCATATGTGAATGACTTATTTAACGCAGTTGAATCCAAAAAATGATATCTAATATAATGCACTGCGTAAACCCCCGATACTAAAATAAATAAAATATGTCATATTTATAATTAAGTTATAATATTATAACATATCTAAAATATAAACATATAAACACGATGACTTCTTTTATAACATTTCTAAACTAATGTCAATAAAATATAACAGATTTATAAAGTTATAATTAAATTAATGTAAATAAAATATTACATATTTATAATTAAATTAATATTATAACTATATGTAACTATATGAATTCAAATGTACGAAAATGCATATGCCTCGCTGATAAATAAAATCCCAGTATTGCAAGTTCCGGCATCATACTACCAAGTCTGTAGATCCCAAAACCAATGATATTAATACCAGTCACATCATCTTGGCCGTCTTATTCACTGAACGTGCATGTACTGTCTGAGCTTCCAGCGAGCAACTGTCCCGGTTAGAGTGCAATGCATTGTCGACTACTAGCAAACTGCCAGGTCAAGTTATTACCAAAATATTTTTACTCGTTAAAAAACTGTTTTCTAGCGTATCCAAGTGAATCTGGATCCGAATCCGTTTCTGATCCGAGGATCCGCGAATCCATTTCCCAGGGTGGACGGATCCGGTAACATAGCTTCGCAGATAGATCATTTATCCTTCTTTTTTCAAGTGATTACTCTCTTACTGAGACTCCTCCCATTGGTAAAAGTCCGTAAAGAGTAGGGAACATTGACTGAGGTGACAGTGGGTCTTTGTCCCATTGTTGTCACTTGGTCTAGTAGTTGTCCGATAGGTTTCCCTCCTAGGGTCCTGCTAGATTGTGTGGTAACAGGTCCTATGACCTGTATGTGACCCAGGGTGCTTTTAGCTAGAAAACAGAAGTATATAATTATCTGGAAACACCAAGACATCCTGGAACTGGAAGATGGTTTTTGAACCTTATTACTATGGCATCAATTAATTGATGCATGCTTGAAATTATTAAGTTGGCATAAATTGTACAAAATACGAATGTTATAATATTTCTGTTCTTTTATTTGTAGCTTTTTGAATTCCACAATTTAATTAATATCTGAATCCAAAGGATTGTACAATCTGCCATATCCAATTTGGCTTTGCACTCTCTCCTTGACTGGTGCATTTATTGACTGGTTCTATCAAATCAATTCTTATGGTAAGCAATGAAACCATTTTTGAGTGATACATGTTCACAAAATCGTCTTGGCACTTTCACAATGAAATTTATGTGTTACAGGTGTTAAAACACTTGTACTCACGGAAATCTTGTGCAATGGCACACAAATTATTACTCTATATAGATTGGAAGAGACCACCTGTTGTTTAAGTAGGCAATCAAAACCTAGAGTTGTTTTCTTCATCAGTTTGCCTATTCAATATGGTCAATTTTAATTCTTGGTATGCTTTGTACTTACTAAGGAAATTAGTTTGTTAGTGTTGACTGAAAGGTTGGTTTTTGAACAGGCATCATCATCCTGTTGTTGGGGTCATTAAAGAACATCGAACACTTGCAAAGCTTCTAAACTCTACAATTGCTTCAGTATTGTCACGTTCAAGGCTTTATGAAGGTTCTCAGATTCACTCCATCCATGGACACTGGCTTCAAACATCTACCGCCACAGGCAGGCTATCCATGGAAGAGCCCAATCTTCAGGTCTTCATACAGTGAGATGATAATTTTGATTACTATACTTTCTGTAGAAGTAATTTACTTCATTGCCGATATGACCATGTGTATAATTGCTTGTGGGTCAACTCTGTACTTCATGGATTTATGTCTCACAGCGCGTGGAGCATGAAGTTGATTTGACTGTAGTGCCTGCTAATGGAGATGACATAGAAGCTGTTAATCTTGGCCAATACCAAATCAATGCACGCGACTTTTTTTTGCCTACACAGGTCAGCAGCAGTACATGTGTTTTCTCATTGCATTGTTCGCATTATCTAATGCAATGTTTTGATGCAGTTGGTTAATTCTTCAGTATGTTGATGTGGTTGCAGGAAAACTGGTTGTTAATCTCAGCAGACTATTCTCAAATAGAACTCCGCCTCATGGCTCATTTTTCTGATGATGCTTCTTTAATTAATCTTCTGAGGAAACCAGATGGTGATGTCTTTATTATGATGGCAGCGAGATGGACAGGGAAAAATGAATCTGAAATAACTGAGAAGCAGAGAGATCATACCAAAAAGCTTGTTTATGGAATTTTGTATGGCATGGGTGTCAACACTTTGGCTGAGCAACTAGAATGCAGTGTAGGTGAAGCTGGAGAAAGATATGAACGTTTCAAGAGTGCATTTCCAGGGGTGTCATTGTGGCTCCAGCAGGCAGTTGATAATTGTCGCCAAAAAGGGTACTGGTTCTGCTTGCTTCATCATTTAATTCCTGTTCCTAGCATGCCATACAACTTCATAAACATTACGCTTTTGGTGAAAATAAAATTTGGCATCATTGAGACTGCTGAACTTGTGATTTCATCTAAGATGTGTTAAAAGAAATAGAAATATCAGCTTTATGATATTTAATTTGGATTGAAATGTTTAGTTTTCAAATGAAGACAATTGAAAAATGTCAGGAAAAAACAGAATTGGTCAATCATTAATGTAACTAGTTGAGGTGTACATATATGAAATATGTAGAAAACTTTCTTAAATTGAAAATACTCACAAAAAATAGAAAACGGACATCATCAAAGACAATTCAAAATGCTGTAATACAAGCCTATCATCAAACACAAGTTAAAAGAATTGATCTATTTCCCTTACATTTGTAGTCAACAGAAAGAATGGTGTGTTAACCAGTTGTCAAACCTAAGAAGAAAAACAAGTAGAGATTTCTTGAATTGCCTTGAACCTGTTACCTTGGCACACATGTTGAGGAGTATTGAGCACAAAAGGACTTGTGGCACATAGCTACATAACAGGATAATTTTTATCAATGTCCAACAAGTGACTGCAAAAGTAGGTCAATGGGAATAAAGAGTACAACTATGATGAATAGAATGTGGGAGTGCAAGTGCATCTCCTAGAAAATCCTGAAAATAATACAAAGAAACCTACATAAGAATAGCATCAGAACATATGCATAAAACCATGACAAAGGGACAGTGATACAAAACACTAGGTGGGTTTCTTGAGTCTGATGGCTGAGGGTGTGGAGGGTGAAGTGGGCTCTAGCTCACTGTCAGAGTCCTCTATAACCCTTGGAGAGCTCGGTCGTATGATCTTGGGGGGGTGGGGGGGTGTGGGTGTACGAGTGAGGAATTCTCCTAGCATCCGATGTCAAAAGATATAAACTCTTAATGGATCTCTGGATACTCCTTTGGATCTGGGAGCTAGTCTGACAAGTGTGAGGTGCTCTACTCTAGAGCTGTCTTGAGCTGATCTCTTTCATGCTTTGAGAACATGTGGCTTGATGTATGGAGTCTGGACCAACACCTCCAAACTGGTCTCAATGAGATTGGGAGGACTCCCAAAGGGAGAAGCTGAGGAGAAACCGGTGTTAGTTTCTCTAAGCCCAATCAAATGGTTATTGTGCTAGTAAATTTTTATACCTAGGAATTTATTTTTATAGAAAACCTCGAAAAAAATTTAGATCTGAAACCTACATATAGTTAACGCAGCTGAGCTTCTTACGAATTATGCACAACAAAAACAAGAAATCCAAGCACATAAGCTTTTACATAGCTTTTACCATGGAAAACCCCAGAGAGAAAAACTAGCAAAGAGGAATTCTATGAGGATTTAGAGAATAAATTAGGAAAATATTACAGCAGTAGTTCCAGAGAAATTACAACCAAGAACAACCCTAGAAAACGACCCCTCCTATGCATAGTACAATCCAACAAATGACCTCTCCCTCTGCAATGTATGATCCCTTCCTCTTCAACAAACTTGATTTAGGATACAACTTCTCCTCCAAAAGACAACTAGGCCTTAAAGACACAACCTCTCTCTCCTATGAACTCGGCTTGGGCATGGCCCCTCTCTTTAGTAGATGATGGCTTGAACATGGCCTCTCTCTCTACATGAACTCGGTTCCTTCTCCCTAGTTGGTCAACCTTCCTTCTTCTCACTCAAATCGGCCCTCTTCTTTCTCACTAGACATGATATCCAAATTGGGTCCTTCACCCACTCATTCCAACAATTTATAATTTCTCTCATAAGCATATTTCCTCCTTGAGATCTTCAAACAAAACATCAAAGGCCAAAATTTGATCTTATCACTTTCTTTGTTTCTATCAAATGGAAATATTACTTTGCAAAGTTATAAACTTTAGAAATCTCAGTTACAAATCCAATAATAACTAATTAAATTAATTATGCTTTTCCAAAGTTTGGACTTAGGAAGAATTAAAGAATGCATAAATAAGTAATTTTTCAAGATATTATCTACATACCTAGACACAGGGACTATGCAAAGATTGTTGGAAAATGGAGCAAAGAACCCAAGTATTTAACAAAAAAATGATTGATATATATTAATAATGAATAGATGATGTTACAATTGTGGGAGGCCCATGGCTTTATACTGTCTCGGTTGCCTCTTACGGATCATACCCTTTTCCTTAATTTAACTAATCATTACATATATTAATTAATTTTACATAACATTGCCTCCCTCCTGAAAGATGCTTTGTCCTCAAGGCATACGTAACGACAAATTTTGTTGACGAAATACTTTAGTCTCCCAAGAAGCTTATTCTTTTGGTAAGTCCGTCCACTTGATTAGGTATTCTTTGATTACTCGAGATCGCAAATTTTTTTCCTTGATGGAGATGATGCCTTTTGGTTCGAGAATGATCCTTCCTTCGTCATCTAAAGATGGAAGTGTTGTTTGTGCTGATTGATGTTCACCGAGTGCTTTTCTAAGGCAAGATACATGGAAAACATTATGAACATGACTTTTATCAGGAAGGTTTAAACAATATGCTACTTGGCTGATCTTTTCGTTGATTTGGTATGGTCCATAAAACTTTGTTGTCTATTTGTTTTTTCCCTTCTGTTTTAAGGATCAATGCTTGTAAGGTTGGAGTTTAAGAAATACACAGTCTCCAACTTCAAATTCTCTCTCAGTTCTATTGAGGTCAGCTGGCTGCTTCATACGATTCCTTACATTACTTATATTTTCTATTAGAGTTTGGACGACTTTTTGGGTTTCTTTTAACTGGTTTTTAACAATTGGCAGCGTCATCTCGATGATAGCAAAGTCCTCCCATTTCGAGGTTCGTAACCGTATAGAGCTTGAAAAGGAGTCATTTTTGCTGAGGTGTGGTAAGTGGAATTGTACCACCATTCAGCGAGATTTAACGATTGAACCCACTTACTTTGTTTGTTTGTGGCATAACAACGTAAGTAGGCTTCTAAACATTTATTGACAACCTCTGTTTGGTCATCTATTTGAGGATGGTAAGCTAAACTCATGTTGAGGTAGGTTTCTATAAGTTTGAAGAATTCCTTCCAAAAATTACCCTAAATTTTGGCATCTCTATCGCTCACAATGACCTTGGGAAATCCATGCAATTTGTAAACATTTTGCAAAATATCTCAGCAGTTTGCTTTGTTGAGTTTGATTTTGTTAAGTTTAGGTGTGTTCTATGCTTAGAGAAATTTATTTCAATTTTCACAGTTAGCTCAATATCTTTTCCAGATTAGCATTCACATCATCATTAAAGTAAACTACAGATAGAACATAAACATAAATCATAGAAGACAAGCCAAGATAGGAGGACACAAGATGTGGCGTTAGCCACGGACAAACCCCATTATGGGGAAACCCTTAATCAATTCTTCTTATATGTTCTTCAATAGTTCAACAGAGAGAGAGAGCACGTTTACAACATAAGTCAACACTTTGACTTATCTAGATAAGAGCATAGATCTCTAAGAAGATGATACATGAGATCAGTTGAAGACATGCTGCTTCAATTGATTCTCCAAGGTGACTCCTTCACCTATCGTTGTGCTACATTTCATCATCATGTTGTACCTCACTGCGTTGCACCGTGCTGCACCCATCATCACTATGCCACATCTCATCACGCTTCCTTAATCATGAATGTACCCATCACTGTATTGCATTATGTGCCATTGCTGCACCATGTTGCCATACTGACCTATGTGTTGGCTGCATCTTGCTTGCTTGTTGTCCCTTGCTTGCTTGTTATCCCTAGCATGCTTGTTGTCCTTAGCATACTTGCTGTTGCATGCTAGCTGTAAGATTGCATGCTTGGTGTTTTTGCTGCTAAGTACCATACAACTGTCCCAATGTTAGTTAGTTGTTCTTTGCATGGTGCTCTCCTTCAGAGACAGATGCTCTGGTTGTTTCGGTAGTTCCCGGCAGTTCCGACTGTTCCCGACAGTTCCGATAGTTCCCGATAGTTTTGGCAGTTCTGGCAATTCCAGATGTTCCCGACAATTCCGGCAATTCCGTCTGTTCCTGACAGTTTCGGCTTCTGTCCTCTTCGTCAACTTTCCTGCTTATTCCAACAGTTTCTAACAATTCTGGCAGTTCTAGCAATTCTGGCAATTCCGGCTATTCTCGGCAGTTCAGACAATTCCGTCTTTTCCCAGCAGTTCCGGCTTCTGCCCTTTGCATCAACTTTCTCGGTAGTTCCGGAAGTTCCCGACAGTTCCGGCTATTCCTGGCATTTCCGTCAATTCCAGCTTTTCCCGACAGTTCCCGGCAGTTCTGGCAATTCCGACAGTTTCGGCAATTCCGACTATTCCGACAGTTTAAGCTTTTCTCAGCAGTTCTCGGCAGTTTCGGCTATTCCTAGTAGTTCTGGCTTTTCCCGACAGTTCCAGTAGTTCCAACAGTTCTGGTAGTTCCCAGTAGTTTCGGAAATTCCGGCTATTCCCAGTAGTTCCGGCTTTTCCCAGCAATTCCGGTTATTCCCAACAGTTCCGACAGTTCCGACAGTTCCAGCTTTTCCCTGTAGTTCCGGCAGTTCCCGGCAATTCCGGCTATTCCCGACAGTTCCAGCTTCTGCCCTCTGGATTAGGGCAGCGTTATACCTTAGGATCTCTCCTACTAAAATCCAAAGACAAGTAGAGAGGACGAGATCCCAAGTGTGTTGAAATGACTTGAAGGCCACCTCTATTTATACTAAAACGTTGAGCACAAATGCAGTTTATTTAGTTGCTAGCCGACCTTGGCGAATTGTCCTATAACACAAATAAATTCATATCTCCATGAATACTTATCGGAATCGGATGATTTTTAGATCAATCCTACACCTCTCAATGAGAGGGATCCAAGAAAAATATCAACTTCCATTAATAAGATGACCCACATGGAGTTTGTTCCTAGTTGCCAATTTTAACACTTCCTCTCAACTAGGGAGAAATCCATTCGCTGATCCATATGTCTGATTGTACTATCTCTGTCATCAGTGCCCTGCACTGCTCTGCTTTGCTGAACCATGAAGAAGAATTGATCGAGAATGTCTCATACCATTTTCCACTCACCCGAAGTCAGTTTCATCTGAAGAGAGTGTGTCACATCACTCTTGTTGGCTCGAAGTCAGTTTTATTGATCCTAGATCAATATCACAAGAGAGTGTCTCAAACCACTCATACTTATCCTAGATCAGTTTCTTTGATTCCAGATCAATGGAGGACATCCTAGCATAGGGGGTATGGTAGATACATCGATGCGTACATCGATAGTACTACTTGGTCCCGAACCCCATTTCCCTGCTCATTGGTCAGATGAGAGGTACTTCACATGAGTCCCAGACTACATGGGTAGGATGCCTCGACAGGAGAACTAATCATCCTATCCACAGGAGAACGAATCATTCTGCCCCACAGTCGCCACAAGATAACTAATCATCCCGGCCCACAGTAGAACTAATCATCCTGTTTCACAGTTGCCACGGGAGATCTAATCATCCCGGCCCACAGGAGAACTAATCATCTGTTAAGTTTAGGTATGTTCTATGCTAGAGCAATTTATTTAAATTTTCACAGTTAGCAATCACATCAGCATTACGATAAACTGCAGATAGAACATAAATACAAAACGCAGAAGACAAGCCAAGACAAGAGGACACAAGATATGGCGCGAGCCAGGGACAAACCCCACAATGTGTGGGGAAACCCTTTGATCAAATCTGCTTTTATCTTCAAAGTTCAGCAGAGAAAGAGAGAGAGAGTACATTTACAACAGCAGTCAATACTTTGACTTATCTAGATCTAGCATAGATCATTTCGTATCATGATGAGATCAGTTGAAGACATTCTGCTTCAACTGATTCTCAAGGTGACTCCTTCACCTATCATCGTTCATTTGCTGCCCCTGATCGTGTAGCACCATCATGCTACTCATGATCATTGTGCTGCCCACACATCTGTTGTCCATGACCTCATACATCATGTTGCCCATGTGTTGTGCTGCTTCTTGATGCTACCAATTCATTATGTAGTGCTGCATCCAAGTATCACTGAGCTGTTCTCAACATCAAGCTGTCCATGATCATGCTGCCCATGCTCATGATCCTATCCATCATCATGCTACTATACATATATATATGATTAACGTGATCCTTGTCACTGTTCTTTGAAAGATGATGAGACTGCCATATGCCAAGGATCTCTGACCATCATTGAAATCTATTTCATTATCAGAGTTATGCCAGGACTGGAGACTTCTAACATAGTCTTCATTGAGCCGATAGAATAGATCTATCATGATGTTCATTGTGCTGCTACAGGTATGCCACCTTGTGTCACAGTGACACCTTCATACTACAGGCCTCCCTTCTAACTGTGGCCATATCTCTTTGACCTGCTGCGTATTTACCCTCGTATATAAGGGCAATCTTAAACATGGACTGCGTTCTGCGTATAAGCATTCCTCATACCAGCGTATTGGATATTCTATGACCAACATATAACAGGTATCCTTGCGTGAACCAGACTGCGTGTATCTTTTTCGTGACTACAGTTCCATGTGTTGACTGCGGCTGCACCTCAGGACTGCGGCCTTCATGACTGCAGCTCCATATGTTGACTGCGACTACACTCTATGCCTACGGGCTGCAGCTTGACTGCGGCCTTTTATTGCTGCGACCACCATCTAGCGTGCTGTGTATACATATCTTCATGACCTGTGCATATATTGTTGCATATGTTGTTTCAATGACCAACGTATTAAGCTTCATGTTACTGCGGCTAGGTGTCTTCCATGATCAGCATATATTTTGCCACCTGTGTGTATATATATTTCACGCTGTAATTTATCATTTCCACGTTATAATATGTTTATCCATGACCCGTGCATCCATTGTATTAGGCCTGTCCTATTAGCGTATAAAGTCTCCACCATTTGCTGTTTATATGAGTCTTCTTTAACAGTGTGTAAATGTCTTCCGACCTGTGGCTAAGTGTCTCCATTACTACGTTGGATCATCTTAGGGCATCCTTCATTAGTGATTCTCCTTATCCAAAAACCCAAGACATGGAGAGGAGATCACATGAAGTGTGTCTAAATGACCTCAAATCCTCTTCTATTTATACTAACGTGTAGATGATGAATAGACACGACGTTTGGGCTTCTAGAGCCTACGTAAGAGCTGGTCGGCTTGGTAATAATTATATAAACAAAATAAATTCATATCTCCATAAATACTTATCGGAATCTGATGATCTTTGGATCAATCCTACACCTCTCGACGAGAGGGATCCAATAAAAATATCAGCTGCCATAAATAAGCTGACCCACATGGAGTTTGGCCCTAGTTGCCAATTTTAACATCATCCTATTCCACAGTTGCCACGGGAGAACTAATCATCTTGACCCACAAGAGAACTAATCATCCTATTCCACAATTGCCACAGGGAGAACTAATCATCCCAGCCCACAGGAGAACTAATCATGTTGTTCCACAGTTGCCACAGGAGAACTAATCATCCTGACCCACAAGAGAACTAATCATCCTATTCCACAGTTGCCACGGGCTATCACAACGGAAGGTTGAAACTGTCATCTTGTACATAATGCACCACCAGGGGAGGG
This sequence comes from Pinus taeda, assembly GCA_000404065.3. Classification (NCBI taxonomy): domain Eukaryota; kingdom Viridiplantae; phylum Streptophyta; class Pinopsida; order Pinales; family Pinaceae; genus Pinus; species Pinus taeda. Next base: position 77,497 of record APFE030603319.1, read on the forward strand.
TGAGTCGCCCTGTGGTCGTATGTTGCTCCAGTAAGTACCCCAAGCCTCCCAGAGCTCCCAGAGCTCAATGCATGCAACATGTAGGACGCTTATAAGAAGGTCTCTCAATGACTCCAAGTCCGGGAAAGTCACAGATTTGACCTTTCCCGAGGCTTTGACAAAATGTCTACGACCTGTATATCAGTCTCAATGCGATTGAGCCTCTTCGCTCATTGACTCCCCATATCCCAGATAAGGCAGTATCTGATGTCTATCTGTTGGAGAAATCATCGAATACTGGATTCCTCAATAATTGAATCCCCCCTCTAGTTGTCACAGAGTATCATAGTGGTATTCATCATGTGTACAAACAGCTCACTGAAGACCTTCCACAACTAGGCAGTGTCATACGAGATCATACTTGTAGCTATGTGTTTGGTCTCGGTGGTGCTTATAGCAACCGACTTCTGCTTCCTGCTCATCCATGATATTGAAGCAGAACCCAAAGAGAACCAGCGCTGAGAAGTGCTCTAGTGATCCTCCACATTGCCTGCCCAGTCAACATTCGAATAATCATGCAGCTTCATATTTTCGGTAGTGTATCTCAATCCATGGGAGATTGTGCCTCGAAGATATCTTAGAAGATTCTCGGCACCAATCCAGTGAGGCTCAACCAACTATGAGCTGACCATGCTAACTACAAAACATATGTTTGGACGGAAGTTCACCAAGAACATCAATGCAAATGAGTTTATGAAACTCAGAGGCATTTCCCAAATCTGGTCCGACATCATCACCATATAACTTCTGAAACTTAAGATCCTCGAGGTAGTCATGGGCTTGCAGTTTACCTTTCCACATCTGGAATCCAACTCTCTCTTACTTCTGCAAGTGAGAGGGTCTGCACCTGTTTGAAACCGGTTGTCCTCATAAGGTGTTTGTATGAGAGGTCTATCATCCACAACCTTCGGGTAATGGTTTGGATCGGTTTCACTTCTAGTGAATCTCAACTTCATCAGACAATTATCAATCCTCTCATACTACGCCTCGGGTGTTTTGCTTCAAGCCATAGAGGGCTTTCTTCCACCTGTATACATGAGGTTCCCGATCATGAATCTCAAACTCCTTGGGTTGTTCCAAACCTGTGGACCTACTGCATGAGGGGAATGGTCCCCTTATAAGATTTTCCTTCGCTACATCTCAGACATGTACCTTCATGCTCTTCTTGAATTCAGGCATCCTTATCACCATCTAACTCACATTGGGTAGGGCCCCAAAGGTAGACCTCCGGTGTTATAGATGTGATATGTCAATTGACATGATCCCCATTGGACCATCCTGCAACTTGATACAAATTGCCAACCCTGAACCCATGAGAAAAAGCATCTTTGGAAATTCTATTTTTTAACACGTACCTTTCCATCGATGAATGCCACCCTGAATCCTTTGACTTCCATTTTCGAGATGGACACCAAGTTCTTCTTGCGATTAGGTACATAAAAGAGATCCTTGTAAATGAATAGAGTTACCCTCATTCAATTGAGGGGTAACATCCCCTACACCCTTTTCGGGATAGGTGGCATCGGCTCCAAGTATAATCCCATGATTGTTTCCATCTCTACCAGATTCGAGAGAGCACCCTTCTATCCGATGAGGTGCCTTGAAGCACTACAATCAATAAGCCAGATTCCCAAAGAATCTGAAGGAGAGGGCCAATACAAGATAAGACTTCTTTATCTTATCAGAAACAACATTTGATTCTTCATACTTGGGGTTCCTTGCTTTCATTGAAGAGTCGACTGTATCCTTGATGACCTGCATTACCTGTCATTCCTTTGATCATTAAAGATGTCCCTAGAATGATTGTTATCTTCATCAAGAGATGTGTCTCTGTCATTTGGACACTCCTTTGCATAATGACCGAACTTCTTGCAACCAAGGCATCTGCCTTTCCTTACATCCTTAGATCCGGACTTCCCATATAAGTGATCTTTAGGTAGGCTATCAGAAACTTCTACTGCGCCATTCTGATAATATTCTCTGCTTCGACTTCACCCTCGGTGAATTTGAAGAGGGATGAGGAACCCATTGATCCTTTTGTCCTTTCCCAATTGTCTTCGGTGATTGCTCTTTCACTCTTGCTTGGGCTTTGTCTTCACCTTAGCTTTGATACCATGTTAAGTTTAGGTATGTTCTATGCTTAGAGAAATTTATTTCAATTTTCACAGTTAGCTCAATATCTTTTCCAAATTAGCAATCACATCAACATTAAAGTAAACTGTAGATAGAACATAAACATAAATTGCGGAAGACAAGCCAAGACAAGAGGACACAAGATGTAGCGCTAGCCAGGTACAAACTCCAATGTGGAGAAACCCTTGATCAATTCTTCTTATATGTTCTTCAATAGTTCAGCAGAGAGAGAGATAGTACGTTTACCACAGAAGTCAACACTTTGACTTATCTAGATAAGAGCATATATCATCTCTGAGAAGATGATACATGAGATCAGTTGAAGACATGCTGCTTCAATTGATTCTCCAAGGTGACTCCTTCACCTATCATTGTGCTACATTTCGTCATCATGCTGCACCTCACCGCATTGCACCATGCTGCACCCATCATCACTATGCTGCATCTCATCACCCTTCATTAATCATGACTGTACCCATCACTGTATTGCATTATGTGCCATTGCTGCACCATGTTGCCATACTGACCTATGTGTTGGTTGCATCTTGCTTGCTTGTTGTCCCTAGCATGCTTGTTGTT
>APFE030603319.1:83475-108584 GCA_000404065.3 Pinus taeda
ATTTTATTAATAATATAATTATGACCTAGGTCCAAGTCAAATATAGCTGTTAGGTAGCCGTTGGAGTCTCTGCTCAGTATATTTAGCTTGCTAGGCCTGATCTGTTCCTTCAACTCGTCCTGACGATGAACCACACTGGTTGGTTCGAAACGCGTCAACAATGATCTTTTTGATGTGATTTATGCTGAAGCTCTCTTTACAATTCCAGCTATTCCCGACAATTTCGGCTTCTGCCCTTTGGATTACGGCAACGTTATACCTTAGGATCTCTCCTCCTACTAAAACCCAAAGACAAGTAGAGAGGAAGGGGTCCCAAGTGTGTTGAAATGACTTGAAGGCCACCTCAATTTATACTAAAACGTTGAGCACAAGTGGAGTTTATTTGGTTGCTGGCCAACCTTGACGAATTGTCCCATAACACAAATAAATTCATATCTCCATGAATACTTATCGGAATCGGATGATCTTTAGATCAATCCTACAACTCTCGATGAGAGGGATCCAAGAAAAATATCAGCTTCCATTAATAAGATGACCCACATGGAGTTTGGCCCTAGTTGCCAAATTTAACAGATTTCCTCATTGCAATAAGGTGAGCATACTTGGTGAGTCTGTCGACTACTACAAGAATTTTATCCTTGCCATCAGACACAGGTAAACCTTTAATAAAGTCCATTGATATTTCTTCCCTTTTTTGATCCAAAATGTTTAAGGGATGAACTAGTATGGGTGTCATAATATTTTCATTTTTATTCCTCTGGCATTTATAGCATTCTGCTACATATTTTTGAATATCATTACTCATCCCCTTCCAAAAGAATGTCTGGTGTGCATTATAATAGGTTTTAAAGAATCCTACATGTTCGACTAATAGTGAATCGTGTGATGCTTTGAGAATCTTGTGTTTAAATTTGGAATTTGAATTCAGATAAATTCTTCCCTTGTACCAAAGAATATCATTCTTCCGTTCAAATTTTGAATTCTAAGGCAGGTTATTGATTATAGCACTTGTTTCAAGATCTTTTCCATATACACTTCGAATCTCATTAAGCCATTCGGGAATAATGACTGAAATTGCAAGTAATGATGGTTCTTCGTCTTTTCTTGGCAAGGCATCAACTAGTATGTTATCTTTCCCTTTCTTATGTAATATATCCATGTCGAAGGTAACACTTTTTTCTATCCATTTTTGTTGTTCTGTAGATAACACTTTCTGCTGGAGGAGATGCTGATGACTATTATGATCTGTTCATATTAAGAACTTACTTCCCAAGAGGTATTGTCTCCATTTGGCTAATGTGTGCGTAATAGCAAGCATTTCCTTGTTGTATGTGGACTTGAAACGTTCTTGCTTATTGAGCTTCCTGCTTTCAAACACGATTGGGTGACCATCTTGCATTAGTACTACTCCTATGCCAAAACCTGAAGCATCACATTCAATTACAAATGGTTTTGAGAAGTCCGGAGTTGCTAATACAAAGGCATTAGACATAACTTCCTTCAAGTCTTCAAAACACTTTTCTGCTTCATCATTCCATCGAAATGAGTTCTTCTTTAGAAGGTTTGATAGGGGTGCAGTTATATGGGCATAATTTTTAATAAATCTTCGATAATGCACAGTTAATCCTAAAAATCCTCTTAGCTTGGAGATATTAACTATTGATTTGGAGTAGCATCGGATGTGCTCTAGCCTTGAAAATCGGTGGAGAGGTTAAAGCACATGAGATCTCCAAGACCCAGAAATGGTTTTGGGGAGATATTAAAGTAATTAATATTTTTTGGAGTCCCTAACTCTAAACTTAGGGAAAATAAATTATTAATGTGAATTAATATAAAACTGAGTTAGAATGGTCCAAAAGTCATGGATCAAGCAAGAACTAATCTTAGCTGTTGATTAGGGACTTAATCTCGACCGTTGAATTGTCAATGAGAAAAGTATAAGAAGAGGCTTGAGGGTCAGTTGGAGAACACATTGAGTTGATCAAGAATTTGATTTTCTGGGGCAGGGCTTGTTGAGGAAATCAAAGGAGTGATCAGAGTTGCAGTTGAGGGGCAGTGAATATAGAAGCAGAGAGGCAAAGAGAGTACTGGGGGCATTAGTGCATAAGCTGAGAGCGGGTTGATGTAGAGCCAGCTAGAGGCCACACAGAGCCAGCCAGAGGCACTGAAATAAGATAGCACTGAAACTGTGATAATGCTAAGACTGTGATCTCTGTAATAGCCCGAAAACATGGTCACCATAATAGTCCGAAACTGAGATAGCATTGAAACTTTCCACTGTAAACATTGAAACCTCATTTTTGGGATCACCGAAAACTTCTGTGAAGTCCGAGCTTCCATTCTATAATGGTACTAAAACTTATGTCTGAGATTGCACCAAAAACTTCTTCTGAGATTGCACCGAAACTTCATCTCTATGATCACCAAAATTTATGTCTGAAATTGCGAGTTCTGAGTTGGTGTAATGCAAAGATCCTAGGCTTGTATATATAGTGGTTGCCACATGTAAATAGGCCGACATATGTTCATGAAGAGTTGCGTCTTTTTATAGGCCGACTTGAGTTCATTTTATGATAGTTTCTTTGAGGCCGACTTGAAGAAGTCGTTGAGGAGGTTGTCTTGATGATGGAGGAGTCTTTAACCGATAAACACATTGACTTTGACAATACCCTAAAGTCTACAATGGAGGCTTGACCTATACATGACCCAAGCATGAAACCCATGCTTTAATAAGTCAATTTCAATAATAATAAAATTCTTTTTTCTTTTCATTTGACAAGTATATTCCATTTTGACTTCAAGTACAATTATGAAGACCGAACCTAGTTACATTTTCCAACAAATCCATGCCCTAAAGTGTCCATGATAAGTAAACAAAAGTAACCAACTACATAATGAAAGCCATACCTTTGGGCTTGGAAGTCTCACCTTCAAACATACTATCATGACAAATGGGCAAAGGTGCGTAATGGTTGGCTTAGGTGACAAAGATGGTGGAACATCGAGCTATTTGGTGGTTGCAAGGGGTTGCTGGTTGCCAACTGAGGACCATCTAGGAGAAAAATTTCTCCTATGTGTGTCACCCATAGGTGGTGAGTAACATGGTCGTTGTTGTAATTGATGTAGATGTGAGTTTGGAAGGCATGCAAAACATATTTTTCCACGGATATATGACATTGAAGGGCAGGAAGGAGAGATAAACTATTTGACACAAATTGTGGCATCGACATTTTATCGATTTGTTGCAGGAAGAATGCCTATCACCTTTGGTGAGATTGATCGTTATAAATTTCTTTAAAGTATTTCTTCGGATGTAAAGATCTCTCACAATTGTTTAAGGATTGTTTAGTTTGGGAGAATGTTAACAAATGTGAGAGTTTGTTTGTTTAAAAATCGTTTCTTTATCCATAAGCTTGCATGTGGCCAAAGATTTTGACTATGAAAATAACATTGAGGGAAAGCCCATGGGAAGCTCTGCGCTTATCTGGAGTCAGTCACTTAACCATTCAAAATGAAATCCCAAATGTTGTGTCAATTAGAACGAAGGTGGTCTGAGAAGATTAATTCATGAAGTTCTGTTGCTTTATTCACACAAGAGCACTGTGGATTTGGAGAAAATACCTTGAAGCAGTTTTAAAGTGAAGGCTACAATTGGGTACGAAGGGCACCATTAAAAGTCGAGCAGCTACATCCCAATAACATCTTGAGCCGTCCAATCAAAATATCATGGGTGGTTGGATCCCATCAGATTGTGGGAAGGTCATTAATGCCAAGGCAAGTTGGAACTTGATGGCCATCATGACCATTGTTCAAGATGCTCTACAACCATTCAATCTCATGGGGGAGCAGCGTCATCTTAACGACAGTGCAAGTTTTGGGCTTGACTTGCTATGGGTCGTCAAAGCAAACATGATTGAGTTGTTGGATCAGGTGGAGGAAGATGGGCTATTGCAGTGATGGGAAGGGGGAAGTGGACCTCATCCCCAACCGTAGCCATTAATTTCTCAACACATGGAAGGTCCATGTGATTTATGGCAGGATTAGGTGGGGACCCACACTAGAGGGGTCAATTGTAAAATAAACGACAAAACAAGTGTGTATACGTGGGTGTGGTTCTCACCTAGGTGGAGGCAACAGTGCATGGGGAGTCGGGACCCATGTCATAGTGGAGCTTCACCCTAGGGCAGAAATGGTTTAGTGATAGTGGTGAAATAGGGCCAGCAGAAGAGCGACTGATGGCTGCACAAAAACGACAATTGCATGCAGAATCAAGACATGATTAGTCCGTTGGCTGTGTTGGTGGATGGGGTGAGGTTGCGGTTGGCGGTGTTGGATGAGGGTCAGCGTGTGGAGACAGCTAGTGACCGAGGTTGAGACGGCGACAACATAATCAGTTGGCTGGCTTTCAGCAACTGCAAAAGGGCGGCATTGTCGGTGGCGGCTTCAGCTACTGTAGGGGTCGGGTGATGACGACTGTGCTGCCTCAGTTGTGTTTTTTTCTTTAATATTTTGATCTAGTCCTGTTTTTAATATTTTTATTTTTTATTTTTTGTTTTGATAATTTTTTGATTTATAATCATAATTATATATGAATATATTCTTTTGCCTATATATTTATATATATATTATTTTTTTACCTCAAATTTTTTTTCTAATATATAATTTTGTTCTTTCTTTCTCTTTTTTTTTTTTTTCCCTTTAATGGGTAAAGACAGAACCTCCAAACTCTGTGTAGCAAAACAATTGCAACAGGAAGGAAGTTGATGAAGACTAAATGGCCAAAGGCCAGGATCGAATAATGTGGCTTTGATACCAAATGTTACAAACAAAGTTCGTATATGCAGCAGAATACTCAGAACTTAGAAGAGATGAAATATGTAAATATCTATTATAGGACAAGTAATCTTTATATATAAAAAATGTTGAATGTGTAGAAGATATATGATATTGTGGTTACAAATGAGGGCCCGCTTATCTACCTAGGTTGGTGCCCTTTCATGAACGGTCATCTCTCTTGAGACATGCCTCCTCAGTAACAGTGTAGTAATCATTGTTAACTATTAATTATTAATAATTTATATTCATAGGGCATTAACAAAGTCTTATCTGCTCCAATGTCCAAAAAGGAAGCACTATTCATGGCAACTCGTAACTTATAAAATTCCATTGTTTCTATGGTGGATCAAGGTTTTAACTTGTATATGCCACTGTCAAAAAGCTATACCGCTCCAATTTAGTCCCAGAGTATCATTTAAATGACATTTCTTTCTTCATCACGATGCATTTCAGGTACATAACAACTCTCAGTGGGAGGAAACGTTTCCTGGGGAAAATAAACTTTGGAAGCAGAGGGGAGCAAGCTAAAGCTGAGAGGCAGGCTGTCAATTCCATCTGTCAGGTACTGTTCAGCTTATTATTTTGAATGAGTTATTAGGAAATAGTCAGCATATTGAACCTTAGAACTATTGTGTTATTCCAGGGTTCTGCGGCAGACATTATTAAAATGGCCATGCTCAAAGTGCACTCTACTATTGCTGGTGGCACCTCAGAAGAGATTTCAGAATCTTCTGTGAAAAGTGAATGCCTGGTTTCGGGGCTTAAAGGCCAATGTCGACTGCTTCTTCAGGTCCTTGTTGTTTCATCGTTGATGCAAATGTCCCCATTTTGTGGTTATTTGTTGGAAATTAATATAATTATAATTTATCTTATCTTATCTTATAAGGAGTACAAACTCTGAGAATAATCATTTCCATGTAGATACATGATGAGCTGCTGTTGGAAGTCAATCCTGTGATGGTAAGGGAAGCTGCTGCATTGGTTCGTTCTAGTATGGAAGGAGCTGCTTGTCTCAAAGGTGTAGCTCCATTTCTATTCATTGGGTACTTAGTGTCTTTTATTGATATTAGCGATCTATCAAGAGAATTTTCATTTGACATCTATTAACCACAAATATCTGTTTTCATGTATGTAGTTCCCCTGCGTGTCAAGTTGCAGGTCGGAAGAACATGGGGTTCTCTAAAGCCTTTCAGTGAAGTTGGATGAACTTTTTTCACTGTGATGTACTGTATCTTCTTAGTGGAGTATGTATTTCTTCTAACCCATTAAACAAAATATTATATTCAATTCTGTTATTCTGCACTAACAGTGAGGGGGGCACTTGATGAAACCACTTCCTCAATGCTTGGAAGTCGATTACAGGTTATATTCCATTGTTTGCATGCATTTATCCATATGCTTCATAGCTAATTTTCGACTGTCTTTGCTGTTGGAATCTGCTATTAACCTCATGTAATAAAACCTCAAGGGTTTGGGTTGTGTTAGACACATACATGGCAGCAATTGAAGATGAATGATAAGCATGAGAGTACATCTATTATTAACAAATGATATACATTTATAATACATAGGAGTGACCATTGGATTCCATATTCCAAGGTCTCTTGGACTCCCCTTGGCTGTTCAACTTCCACACCAACCCATAGAGGATTACGTGTCCAACATTCCCCCCCTTAATCTGAAGGGTTATGTATGAGTCCAAGAAGAGAGCTATAATACAAAACGTGCAAAAATGCATGGCAACACTAGGCTGAATGTGTTCTCTGAAATGTTGGTATAAGGGAGGTGGTTTAAGGATAACCACCAACACTGGAATGCTTAGTGCAGTTCCCAAAACTCTTCGAGGTCTAGCAAGAAGCTGAGGTCTTTTGTTAGAGGAAGTGCTCCTGATGTTTTGAAGAGGGAAACCTTCAACCTTAAAAGAGAGGTCTCACTTTGCATAAAAAAGGAGAACCTCAACCTGAAAAGGGAGGTCTCAACCCGTGATGGTTTAAGGATGACCAACAACTCTAGAATGCCTAATGCAATTCTTGGAACTCTTCCAAAACTGGCAAGAAGTTGAAGTCTTTTGCTAGAGGAAGTGTCCCCAATTTTTTGAAGAGGTATCACTGACTGAAGGCATGCTCAGGGGCATTTTTGTCTCAGGCTACAACTCTGAATCTGGTATGGCAGGTTATGGCTTAGGCTCACTTGATGTGGCTTTGAAGCTTGTAGATGACCATCACTTCCCCCCTGTCAGATACAAGGTGAGATGATGGAGAAAACTCAACTGCAAGACTGTGCAATACTCTAGAACAAGTTCGGACAAATGATTGAAATATCTTCTTGGCTGTTGAAACTTGATACCCATTGCCAAGAAGCGATCCATCCAAGAAGAATCTTTGTTCTTGTAAAAGGCTTGTTTTTGAAGCGTTTGTTTGAAGAATGGCTGGCTTTATGACAATGCTTACATGGATGAAGATCAAAACAATGATCTTTCATATGTGGCCAATTCGGTCATAGTGTTGGCATTTCACAATCTATTGTTGTCGCTGTGGAAGAGGAGTAGAATCTGGAGTAGCTGAAGCTGAGCTGTCATGATGAAATCCAACACTCTAAAACTGGGTGGGATTTGAGTAATCTGGATTCTGGAATATGAAAAAGGATGCATCCTTGTCATATCTAAGGCCAGTTCTGTGCGTGTTGTGCACAAGCTCTTCCCGAGGTCTAATGATGGGCTTGGGAAGTGCAGACTGCACTTCTACTTCTTCATGCAAATCTGCTTTTGAACTGGGCACTAAATGTGATTCAACCTCAACTTTATATTCTTGATGCTGATGGGAGTTTGGATCAATATTCTGAATAGAAATAGGTTCAGAATGACTACGCTTCTGCTGAAGCTCATCTTGCTGGAACTAAGATTCTAGTTGCAGAAAATCAATCTTTTCTTGTGCATTCTATAGACAATTTTTGATATCAAAAAGATTGTCCTTGTTGATGTTTACCATCCCATCGTCATTGGACTGTATCAAAGTATTTAATAAATCTAATACATCATAAATTAGAGCCATTTTCCGGGCTTTAACATATACCCTCAATGTTCCAATCAACCAACAACAATCATTGTGATGCTAAAAGAACACTACTTTCATGAACCATACATACTTATGCAACAGTTAATATAGCAAGAAATCAACACATAGTCACCCACTATTCAGACCATGTCATCACATACGACCATTAAAAACTTTGACTTATGTATGCCCTCCATAAAACATGTATGGGCCTTTAAAATTAGTTAACACAGGTGTATACATAAAGTTTAAACAATGACCTTCAAAGGAACATAGCTCATATGGGCGCACTTACTATTCCAATGCACTTAGCTCCAGTATTTGCATTTTGAAACCAGGGACAAACGCTGCAAAGCCCACAAGTCGTATTTGTTTTGAAGCGCCCTAGAGAAAATTGTGTTGATGACCATGATAGTGGATGGGATAGCCAATGGTCTTTAATGCACTGTGACTTCAATGGACACGACTCATTGCTTCATACATGCCAAACGCATGTGATAATTGGGTGCACAAAAGAATGACTCTTCCTGCTTCTGTTGCTTGCACTGCTAATGGTGGGTGAGGGCGTGGCAAAATAGTGAAGCTGTCTGGTTCACAAGATACGGTTTTGAACTCCACACATTTAAAGAAGAATAAGAGCAGTTGCAGATCGATATCAACTTCAGAATTTTCATTTGTAGGTTCTATTAATGAGCATGCCAACTGGAACTTTATTCCCTGTGCTCCTTGCTTGTGTATTTTTACTTGTATTTGAACTGGTTAATCTATCCTTACTATGAAAAGTTTCACCGGCAGTTGGTATGGAGTCATTAACAGGCCTAGGGAAACAATCCTTTAGGCTAGTAGAGCAGAAGCGGAGTGCCTCCTTTGAAGACTCGCAAGATCCATATGAATTCAATGATGAAGAGCTGGCAACTATGAAAGGGACAAAGGCTAACAAAAACAAGAAATTACCGGAGGAAGTTTTGAGGTTCAAGGTTGCCGCAGAGGTGTAATTGCATTGCTATGCTTTATATTTCTAACCAAGGTGTTGGTGAGGCAATACATGGTGTAGGGATGGTGGCTACAGAGGCAAATGATGAAGTTGCTATAATGCAAAGGCAACAAGAAGCAAAAATATGATAGTGGAAGCTTATGCGGCTCTCCTGCTTGGTTTCCTATCAAAAGAGAGTGAGAATGCACGCCATTCAATAGCTCTCTTCCGACTGGGCCATAGTTTGAAGGTTCTTGTCCCGATACTGGAAAGATTTGTGGCTTTTCATCTGCCACTGAATATGATTTCATCAGAAAACCTTGTTGTTGTTGCAGATGTTATAGAGTCTTGTAAGCAGCCTATCTAATGTTGATCCTCAAGATGATGACCACGAGTAATGACAATAAAATCAGAGATGAGGGGCGAAGTTGCAGAGCTCCTTTCCGAGAGGAGGAACGACGCAAATGGAGCCGATACACAAGGATCATCTACAAGTTAATGAATGGCAGCGTATATGTTATAATGGAGGCGTTATATGGTATGGTGAGTAGCTTCCAGGTCCACAATAAATGTCATTACACAAGGTTTAACAAGCGCAAAGCAGCAGAGGTATGACCATATTAAGCAAATAAAATGATTCTTCTCTGGGGTAAGGTGCAGCCCATCCGTATGCTCAGGTTGGTAATGATGATTTTGTGCATTTGTTTATAGCTATGTTGCCAGGAAACGTGGGTTCAGGGACGGGTACGGGTACAGGGACGGGGACGGGGACGTCATTTTCTGAAATAGGGTGCGTGGGTTCGTCGGGGGTATATATATATAAATATTATATTTTATAAATTATAATATAAGTGAATTTGTATATTTTTCAACTTTAAACAAGAAAATTAAAATACTTATGATTTAAACTTTAAATATTTAAACATGCACATCATTGAACATTGAACATTCAGAATGAAATTTCAAAATTTCTAGTGTTATATCAAGTGCAAATTGGAGTTTACATATTAATAAGAATCATGATATATGTCCATTGTCATTCTACATTCAAAATTTGCCTTAAGGCATCTCCAAACAAAAACTAGGAAATTTTAAAATACTAAAATAAAAATAGCTAATAGTGAACAATGGCTTCCTCAAGCCATGTCATCAACATCACTCAGATCTTCAATTAGATGCTCTTAGCATGCTCTCCAAGTAGGAATCACTCTCATCTTGAGGCTCTTTTTCATCCATAGCAACTAGAGGTAGCTCAATAAGGCCATCTGGTTGTATCTCTTCGCCCACACACATAGCATCATTTGTGTATTGGTCCCATCTCTTGAAAGGACCCTCCTTGTAACCAAGATCTTTTGAGATATGAGACAAAGTGTGCTATGAATGTACACTAAGTTCTCTGCATTCTTTGAGCCCAACCTATTTCTCTTTACTGAATGGATAAAGGCATAAGTACTCAAATTCCTCTCGAAAGATGCAGAACTAGCTACTTGGAATATTAGGGAAGCCCATTAAATTAATTAAAATTTTAAAATAAAAACTAAAATGAACTCCAAAGAACCCGATTTTGGGGTTCCAAGTACCCATCACAGGGTTCTTCATACCTGTCAAGACAAAAGAACCCAAATTTTTTTAATGGAGAACCCGGTTCTTCATAGAAGAACCCGGTTCTTATGGGTTCTTCTCAGAAGCACCCGTACAAGAATCCGGTACTTGGGTTCGAGAAGCCGGGATGGGTTCGAGAACCCCATCCCCGGGTTCGGGAACCCATGCAACATAGGTTTATAGTAGAACTCATAGTGGTGGAGGCATTGCGAATGTATGCAGATTTTGGCAGAGAACTATTTTAGTTACTTGCAAAGGGATGGATGTAGATGAGTGGTATGGGAAAGAGGCAGGGCCACCAAGTGATGCCACAACATTGTTATATATTAAAAACGGTGGATTATAGAGTGGTGGTGGAAGGTATGACAAGCCAAACATGAGTTGGGATCTCCGTGGTACCTATCAACACAGAGGTTTTTAAAAACTTCAATGCGGCTTATCATATGCACACATTAAGTGTTTTAAGAAATTTCAATGCACTTTCCAACAGATTCCCAACATCCATATGCAATTTGAAAGCGATCAGACTATACATAATTCATAATAATTCATATATATGGAGAGCGACGACTATTCAATAGAGTACTGAAACCACGGCCTCAAAAATTCCAACGTACATATGGCCATACACATAATACACCAGAATTATATAAAAGGAGAGCAACGTATGACCTTTCAGCAGAACTTAATAATTTACATACCATAACATATATAGCAATGCTAAAACTCACTAGGCCATTGAACAACGACGTACAGTGATGTCAAAGTGACCGCTCATGGAATTCAATGCACCATGCAATGCATCTAGAGAAATCTGTAACCAGCAATCACAAAACGCAGTTCGAGACTATGCCCACTCGCTCATAAACGCTCTTCCAAATATGCACATAGAGGCCACAAAACAAATGGCTCAAATATGAGCAGTGCAGGAGATCGCTTGCAGCTCTGATACCATGTTAGACACATACATGGCAGCAACTGAAGATGAATGATAAGCATGAGAGTACATCTATTATTAACGAATGATATACATTTATAATACATAGGAGTGACCATTGGATTCCATATTCCAAGGTCTCTTGGACTCTCTTTGGCTGTTCAGTTTCCACGCCAACCCTTAGAGGATTAGGTATCCAACAGGTTGTAAACACATTGTACAATGTGTTCACTTATCTGACCAGTTAAGAGTCAAGACTCGACATATATTTTACAACTATAGATTACTTTTGAGATCGACAAAATGGGTCTGACTTGACAGATAGCTTGCACAATTGTTTTTTAGTGTCAACATTATTTTGCATTGAACTTTAGATTCTCTTTCATGTTACCCACAAGTCCTTCTAGTGCATATTTCTGTTTTTGAAGCTTACTAGAAAGATGGAACCAAAAATGCTTTTGAGACTTTTTCCTGCTTGGTTGATATGGCCAGGGATACTTATTTATGAAGCATACATGAAATGAGAATTAAACTACTTTATGGATGTGTTCCCTTTCAGCTGATCAGGCAGATTCTTATAAAACATTGTAACTGTTATGAAGCGGTAGTCTTCATCTGAAAATTACATCTTTCTTATAAACTTGAATTTGAGGATTTTTTGAACCTATTAACACTGTTTTTGTACCTATTAACACTGTTTTTGTACCAGGGTTCTGCTATATGCAACCTTGCAAGATGAAATTGAAATTCTTTTGGGAGTTTTCTTCAGCTGGAATGGGGCATCTTTTTAGCAAGCTTGGATATGAAGATCAAGTTCATATACCAGGGTTCCGCAATATACAAATACATGTTTGATAATATACAACTTGTCATCGTTTAAGTTAAATTTTTATTTAATGTTTATGTTGCCTCTTCCTTGTTATGTGACTAAACGAAGGGCCACCTACTGTCTACCTAGCTTTCTGTTGTAAATAATAAATTGTATGTGTCAAATATAAAATTTTGACTTGGTCAAGTGGTTAACGACCAATAGATTCAGGCCGACCACGGTTTTGGAGAATGTCTATGATGCATCTTCAGCCTATTTAAAGGCACTTAATGAAGAACGAAAAATTGTCAATTTCCAGCATTTTGGGTCTTATTGGGTGGTTGTTTTTTATCTCTCACACTCTGCCATTGGATTTTCATCTTTTGCTTGTGTACTTTATCATGTGTCTCTGATGTTGGGACTGTGTTTATAAATATATATTTTAGTTCAGTATTTAACCGAACTGCTGTTGATTGTCTTTTTTAGAACAGCACAATTTGAAGTGCTTTGCTTGTCCAATGTAGTGGAAACTGCTATGTTCTGCTGTTTAGAAGGTATATGGAAGGTGCTCTATTTGTTTGAAACTAGAAGGCATTCAAATTATTTTGCTTTTTTCAAAAGAAAAGGCATAATCCTTATGCCATGGTTGCTCTAGCTACTCTCCATTCCTTTTTTCAATGGACATTTCTCTTCTAGCGAAGGCTTATTTTATTGTCTGGTGCTATTGGTTTAAGATCGAACCGTTATAGCACATTAACAGTTTTTGTACACTAAATCTCATTAAAAGACAATCATATTCATTGTGTAAAAGGTCAGGATAGGAACCAATGCCAGCTGAGGGTCAGGTTGGACCATGACTGGGACTGGTTTATTAAAAAATAGAATAAGAAAACTTCATTGAAAAATTTATATCCATGTTCATCAATATAAACTCAAACCCTACATGCAAACCTTGCTCATTTATATTACTATATAGCATGTAAGGGACAATATAACAAAATGGCACTAAGTGCGACACATATTTGAAACAAAATATGTAAACATTGAGGCTGTAAATGACCTTTGGTGTCCTAAAATAATAAAATAATGTTACAGGCCAAAACCTACAATCAGTAACTATATATCAATAGTCATCATGATCAAACTCATTGGTTTTGCTTGGAATGGGATCCTCATTGCCAAATATAGGTTCACCTTTTGGCATGGACTTCTCTGGCTGTTTCAATCCTCACAGGTATTGAACTGGTTGGTTTGATTGATTCCATATTGAATCCACTGGTTCAGATTTAGTACTGAACAATTAAATCCTCATATAGAGTGGACCATTCATTGAATCAGATTGAAAGTTGATTCCATATTGAACCAGTGGGTTCAATATGGAATCAACTTTCAATCTGATTCAATGAATGGTCCACTCTATATGAGAGGATTTAATTGTTCAGTACTATTTCTGATTCTACTAGTTTCTATAACACTGATCATATTATAGTTCTATATTGTTAGAACACACAAAGATGATAGACACATTTAGATAATCATGTGATAGATTTAATTCAGAAGATATACATATAAATACATTTCATTGACCCTTGGTTTCATCTTCCAAGAGGTTTCTTGGACTTTTCATGACTATTGGCTTTCACTTGAGGCTTTTTGTCTCCCTCTCAAGTGAATAAGCCAAATTTACATAATCCCTAAGGACTATGTTTCCAATATTGCCCCGCCTTAATTCAAAGGCGTGTATGTGAGTCCAAGAGGAGAGCTGAAATACAAAGGTGGATAGTAGCGAATGGCTAGATGTGATTTCTGAATCTAGTGGTTTAAGAAAGACCACAAACCAAATGAAGTAGTAGAAGTCAAAGTCTTCTACCAGTGGTGGTTTAGGGATGACCACCAACTGTGGAACTTGGCTCGAAGTAGTTGGAACAATTCCAAATCTAGCTAGAAACTAATGTCTCTTCCAAAATTAAATGCTTTGAAATGATGGTTTAAAGACGACCACAAACTTATGAAATGGGGTAGCAAAAGCCAAATTCCCTTGTTGGTGGTGGTTTAAGGTTGACCACCTACCAAATCGAGCTCATGGAACATGAATCTATCCCTGGCTACAACTCTGGCACTAGTAGACTCTAGTTCTAGGCTTTGGCTGCAAGCTTTGGTTCAAGCTGTGGCTCAAGCTTGTTTAATATGAATTCTAATCTAGTAGAGGACTATCAATTCCCCCCTACTAGATACAAGGTGAGAATTTGAAAATGTCTCCACTACATGATGGTTAGTACTTCATAATGAATTCTATGGTATGATCAATATATCTTCTTGGATGTTGAAGACCATTGCTAAGAAGCGATCCATCCAAGGTGAATCTTTGCTCTTGCAAGAGTCTTGTGTTTGGAACATTTGTCTAAATGACGAGTATGTTTTCTGCAATGCTCACAAAGGTGAAGATCAAACTACTGATCTTTCATGTGGCCAAGTCGATCACAATGTTGGCATTTAATAATTTGAAGTAGATGTGGAGAAAGAAAAGATGAATTATCTTGAAGAAACCTAGCACTCTGAAATTGGATTGGTTTAGAGTAGTCTTGGAGGTGAGAGGTCACTTCTTATTTGTATCCAAGACTGGTTCTATGTTCGTTATTGATGACTTCTTCCCAAGGTTTGATGATGGGCTTGGGAAGTGCAACTATAACCTTTGCATGTTCATGTGAATCTACTCTTGACATGGTTTCATTGATTTGACCAAGTGTTGGATGTTGATGGGAATCAATCTCAAACAGAGAATTCTTTTAAACCAAAACTAGTTCAACATGTTCATTCCTTTGTTGTAGTTCATCTTGTTCGAGTTGTGACTCAAGATGAATAAACTCAATCTTCTCTTGTGAATCTTGATTTGGACAATTGGTGAGAGTGCCTTTGCCAATTGTGATCATATTGTTGATGGCAGAATGTATTAGTGTTTAGTAATTCTAATAATTCATAAGCCCAAGCAATTTTCTCAACCTTATAGACTCAACAAATGAAGATATCAGCTTCTATGTGAAAATGCACCTTAAGATGTCCACCTATGGATCGAGATGGAAGCTTTCTCATGACATCATAATGTTGGAAAATGTAACTAGGTTCAGTCTTCATAATTATAATTGTACTTGTATCATTGTTTTTTCCATGTAAAGTCAAAGGAAGAAAAATAATTTATTATTATTATAGTTATAATTATTATTGTTATTAGTCAAGCATGTTCTTCATGCTTCTACAGTTTATTGAGTCAAAATAATAGTTTTCATGAGTCAATCTATTGTACATAATGAGAGGGTTTCCACCTGTTAGAAAGAGTTCATGAACATAAATGACTAAAATGAGAGGCATGTCCTTTTCAACCTTGAAGTATAGGTTTGGACCAACATCACTCGTAATTTTTTTTTGTTTTACTACAGCATTACTATCCTCATACCTGGAATTTCTCGTCCTTTTAGGAGGTCAACCATTTCCATATCGAGCAACAAGAGCATTCCTTTTTCCTTTATTGTTGAACTTAATGTTCCTTTTATTGCCATTGCCTTTGAAATTGTTGTTGTTGTTGTCGTCATCCCTTGGAGAATTCGTCTTGTGAGGACACTCTCTAGCATAGTGGTCGAGCCTGTTACAATTGTAGCACCTTCCTTTTCTTCCTTTTTGCAATCCTTGACAATGTCTCCTTGGACCAACATTATTTTTTCTCTTAGCATGAGTGGAGAAAGCACTAGGTTCATTTCCATTTGAAGGATTGTCTCTCTCCATCATCCTTATCTCCTCTTGAGTGCATCTAGCCAATAATTTATCGAAACGAGGAATTTTTTCATTGTTGAGAATGGTGGTGTTAAACACATCCCATGCTCTTGAAAGACCTCCAAGTGCAACGAAAGTGAGCTCTCTGTCAGCAATAACTTCTCCAATAGATAGTAGGTCATTCTTGATTTGTGTTATTCTTATAAAGTAAGATTGGATAGACTCCCCTTTATCCATCTTGATGTCCTTCAACTTATTCTTGAGAAAGAGGATTTGATTTGCATTGTTTACTTTGAACATCCCAACCAACTTATCATACATCTCCTTAGATGCTCACAAATCAGAAATATAGGCAACCAAATGCTTTTGAATGGAGCCTATGAGAATTCTTTTAGCTTTGACCTCACCTTTCTTGTACTTCGCCTTTGCAACAATAGGTGCATTTGAAGGAGGCTCCACCACTCTTCCTTGCACATAGTCCATGGCATCATGCTCTTCCAAATTCAGATCCAAAGTCATCTTCCATGCATGATAGTCAGATTTGTCCTTGAGTTTATCCTCAAATTTGAAGTAAGATGTAGTAGCCATTGAGGCTAGTCCAATAATATTGTCTAACAGATCTCCCTTAGTGATTTCTTTTCTCTCTTTTGCTTGGGCTTTATCTTCATCCGTGCTTTGAGACCATGTTAAATTTTGTTAACAATGGTATGTTCTATGCTTAGCACAATTACTTCAATGTACTTTCGTAGCCCTATGAAAATTTCCAATTTAGTTTCCAATAACAATCACTTTAACCATAAATGACATTAACAATAACTGTAGATAGAACATAAAATAAAATGTAGAAGACAAGGCAAGACAAGAGGACACCAGATTTAGTTAATGCTAGGGAAAAACCCCAATGTGGAGAAAATCGTTTGATCAATTCTTTTTATTATTATATCAAATGTTCAACAGAGAGAGATAGTACAAAAAGTCAAAGTTGACTTGCCAAATCAAAGTCAAAACAACCTTGTCAAATCTGCAGTCAAATTTAGCCCTAATCGGAAAGTCAAAGATGGTCCACACAACAACAAAACTTCCCCTTTGAAGCCCGGTCAAAGGAAATCAAACTCGACCTCCAATAATGGTCAAAGTCAGCCTAAAGTAGTCATAAAACTTGTGGTCAAACTTGGTCAACCTGAAATAAACCCTGTAGTCAACACAAGTCAAACAACCCAGAAAATTTCAATTTCTGTGCCAATTAATGCGGCTTAGACAAACAGAGTCTAAACCTCCAAAATCACAGTCAAACTTGGTCAAATAGTCCTTGGTCAAATTTCAGTGATCTCTTGAAATTTTCAGCCTTGTATTTTAGTCTAAAATTCGTCCCCCTTTCCACGTGTGAGAGAAAGAGAATGCCCAGTAGCTATATGAACCAATGAGAGAAGGAGAGAGAAGAATGTGTGAGTGATGATGATGCCAAATGAGGTGAGAGATCACTTGTATTTATACAAGTCATTGAGGGTGGAGTGGTATGTCTCTTGGGTTTCATGAGCCTACATGATGATGTGGATGACCTGAACAATTTAGACGTGTGGGCATAAATTCAAAAAAACACTTTTGCTTATCCAAATTAGATGATTTTATATCAATTTTTGTCCTCTTGAAATGAATAACTCAATGGAATCATCATCTTCATCAAATGAGTTGTCCAAAGTGGAATTTGGCTCTAGTTTCCAAATTTAACACCATATGTCATGCACTAGGCCATGATTAACAATCGTAAGTCTAGTGAAGGCATTGGCAGGGAGAATGGAGGATTGGATAAGCACTTGGAACTGACAATCCTTGATGATTTGGAATCCGAGATAGGAAGTAGTCCAATGGACCGATACTCTTTGAGGATACGACAGGGTATCCAAGATAAGAGTAGTCGAAGAGGATTGATATTCTTTGACGATTGGGAATACAAGATAAGAATAGTTCTGTAAGGACATACCTGGTGAACATCCGAATGGGGTATGTGCCTTGAAAGGTGATGGTGGTGGTGTCCAAATGTATGCCTCCAAACATTGTGCCCTAACCTTGTGGAGGTTTAGAGCTTGTTAGTCAAGGCCTTGCAATATTGCAACTTGACAATGCCGATTATGATGTTGATTCTTGATGATAGCTTATCAATCCAAACTCTTGTTATGATAATATTTCAATTTGAGAGTATCCTTGTATCCTTGTATGTAATTATGAATACCTCCACAGTTAAGAGGGAGTGTTGGAAAATGTAACTAGGTTTGATCTTCATAATTATCATTGTACTTGTATCATTGTATTTTCCATGTAAAAACAAAAGAAGAAAAATAATTTATTATTATTATTTCATTAGTCAAGCATGTTCTTCATGCTTTTAGGGTTTATTGATTCAAAATAATATTTTTCATGAGTCAATTCATTGTACTAGAGTTATGTCCCATTTGGAATTTTGAGAGAAAGTGGAAAATAATTTTATTTGAGTCAAAATAGTTAATTTTGTCCCCACGAGACCAAGTTGGCCCTCGAAGGGAGCCATTCGACCTCTTGGATGTGTATATATATAGAGAGAGTAATTTGACCTGATTTGGTCATCACATTGGCAACTTCATTTTTTGTGCAAGAAAGAGCAAGAAGACAAGCAAAAAACCTAAGGAAGAAGAGCAAAAGTGAAAGGAGAGAGAGCAAAGGTCAAAGGAGAGAATTCTACCAAATGCAAAGTAACTGCCCTAGTTTCTGTCACATGCTGAATTTTTAGGGGGTTGTAGGGGCCAAAAATCATAGTTTTACTAGATTTCAAGAGGTTTGACTATCATTGACTTGGTTGAGGAAGTGTTGTAATTGTGACAACGACCCTCCAATTTTTTTGCCTATGTCAATTTTGGAGCCTACAATAACTATCATTTCATGCCCCTTGAGTTGTCATGTTGTTTGATTTGTTATCTATGCACTTTCTCTTAGTGTCGCATCCTCCTAAGTTAATGTTTCCTAAGCGTTGTCACTTAACCATTAGAAGCGCTTGACTTAGTTCTTGGTTAGGTGAATTCATGATCTTTCTTGTCTTAGAAACTTGCCTTATTGCCATGCACACACTTGAAAAACACTCAAAAATGGGAAAAAGAAAATAAAAGTAAGAAAAACACTTAGAAAAGCAAAAGCACACTCCAAGTTCGTGAAGACATGCACTCACTTGAGCGCATTCCATCCTGAAGGAGTGCACCCTCCTTCATACTGAACAGATGCGCCCCCATGAGTGCACTTCTTCGTGTCGAAGACATGAGCCCTTCCTGGGTGCATGCATGAGCCAACCTTGTTGCGTGGGCACACTCCTAGAAAACAAGAGCCCACTGAACTTCTTTAACTAAGCCTCTCATGTGACGACAAGTGGTGCTCATGCATGAATCAATTTTGCATGTAGATTTCCTTAAATCAACTCAGTTAATCATTCTTCTTGCATAATCATTCCATTTGAGTTGGGCGCACCACTGATGAGCCCCAAAATTGGGTAACTTATTGGGCTCATTTTGCCTAATTGTTCTTCATCAATCCACGATTTTTCATAGTTTATGCATGTTCTTGAGTATATTTATGTTAATTGAACGAATGAGAATAGTCACTTGACCAAGGAGGCTAACACGTGGTTATTGCAGATTTTTGGACAACTTTTGGACCAAGACCAAGCTTTTATGAGCTAGATGACAGCCAAGAACGACGAAACAAGGGTGAGGATTCGTAGGAAGGGTGTTTCTTGCACTAAATGGCCCCTTCCTCGAATTCTCCACCATTAGCTCGGAGTTCAACAGGCCACCAAAAATGATTCCCAAGGGCAGCCGAGCAGTTTTGTGTAAAGTGACTGATCACTGGCAGTTTGAGCAGCCGAGCCCCTTGAGTTAAGGAGGGCTATTGGAAGCCCTTGTAGTGTATAAAAAGGAAGGCTTCCAGCCTTCATAGGTTACTTTTTGAACATTTGTATTTTGCACTCTAGTGCTGCTTTGTTTTTTGTTCATTTGTGGAGCTTTTGCTATAAACATTTTTGTGACATGGTTATTTTCTGAATAATGGAGATCAGTTTCGTTTTGCTTCAGTTCTGAGCTTCTTCTTAAGAGCCTGTAGCTCTTGGGGTTGGGCCCAACCCAAGTGCCAGGACCTCCTCTGTGTACTATTATATGTTTTTGTTGCCTTTAATTAATTTCTGCTAGCAGGTTACAATCTTGTTTGGTTATTTAATTCGTTTTTGATGATTAAAATAGCTTTTCATGTTTCAAGTGATTTAACAGGTTGGTAACAAAAAATATCTTCGAAAAAGGCCATCAAGCAACCCTCAATCTCACCTCTCCCTCCTTGGGACCATGAGCTGAGACCAAGGTGTCCTTGCTGCCATAAAAACACTGTTCTTGCTTCATGCAATTGCTAGTGTTAGATTCTTAGTTGCAAAAGTTGGTGCCAGTTGTGATTACATGCTTAGATCCATTCTTGCTTGGTTTCCATAGTTGTTTTATATGATTTGTTGCCAATAAATTTTTGTTCATCATGCTTATGGTTTCTAGGTCAAATTAGGTCAAAATAGCTAGATCTTTAGTTTTCTTAGTCTTTGTTGGTTAGTTTTGAAAAATAACGTGCAGAGTGCTTGTGATACCTCCTCTCCTACCCTTACCCCATCAATGCACCCTGCTTCGTCCTCTAACTCAGATTCTTGCCTCTCATTTGCCACGTTTTCTCACTTTGCCCTAGTTCCTACATTCTTGCGCAACATTGCTTCTCCCATCTTCGAACCAACCCAATCGTCGAGTCCTAGACCTCCTCACACCCTTATCTCACCTCCATACTCCCTTCTTCACCTTTCTTCCTCCATCAACCCTCTAAAATTCTCTTTTGGAACATCCTGTAGAACATCCTGTAGAAGCTACAGTACATTCTGTAGAACCCCTGCAGACTTCCTGTAGAAGCTCACGATAGCGGATTCTTGAGATCCAATCATTGTGAAACTCTCTGGAAGGGTGCTAGGGACCCCTTAGGTCCTCTTCTCACCTTTCCAACCTCCTGCAAGCATTTCCTTTTGCCAATCCACCTCTGCACAGTAAAAAACAGTTAAGACACATGCATAATAATTCTGCCAACTTACTCAAAAATACAAAAAGATGTTTCTTTTCAGATTTCACTTCAGAAGTAGCTTAGACACATGCACTTAACCTTCCAAAGAATCAATGGCATCTTTTTCAGTAGCTTTCATCCTTTTTCTTGCATCAATAGGGTTAGTCGGTAAAACTAGGGTTTGATAGGGTTTGCATTTCCTTTCAGCTTTTAGTTTCTTTCTACAAGTAGATTAGCTTCATTTGAGTTAGCTTTCATCCATAAGTTAAAAGCTTCTTCTAAGAGCTCATAGAAGTTGGCTTAAGCTCCTAGCGGACTTGTGCCAGCTGATCAAGAGACAGCCGCAGCAAGATCTAGTACTTGTGCATATAGCGCCGTTGCTTCCAAGTTTGTTACGAACTACTGGGTTGATAAGAGTAAAGAAGGGAGTCCCAGGAGTTGCAGCATTATTGCTGCAATACTGGAGCCCACCATCTTTTTGGTGCCGTTGCCGGGGAAACGTCAGAGTATTTGTGATGGCTGCTTTTCTTTTATTTTCTACTACAAGCTTCTGCTAAGTAGTTTATTTCAGCAAGAGTAGAGTAGTTGTTTTATTTCCATTCTGAAATTTCATTTCCGCGAAAGTAGATTAGACATTTCCTGCTTTCCTAGACTAGCATTTCAATTATGCAAGCGTAGATTAGCATTTCAATTCCACATTTTCAGTTCTGCAAGCGTAGATTAGCATTTCAATTCTGCAATTTCAATTATGCAAGCATAGATTAGCATTTCAATTCTGCAAGCGTAGCTTAGCATTTTATTCCTGCAATTTCATTTCAGCAAAATAGATTAGTCATTTCCTGCTTTCATTTGAATTCTGCATTTTCATTTCAGCAAGATAGGTTTTAGTTAGTTGTAGTTCAATCTATTTCAGTTTTGCAGGTACAAGCAGAAAAAGAAAGCCAAAACATTTCATTTCATGCCTCGTAGGAACAGAGACAATATCGGAAAATTCTTACCCAACACCTCCACCACATCACTGAGTCACCCTTCTCTCTTCTTCGGTGGCAGTGATCTAGAAGAACCTATAGGTGAACCTCCAGAGCTATACAAAGATCCTATAACAGAAGAAGAGCAAGAAAACATTTGTCTTGAGAACATGGCTGAATGCAGAAACGATATAGGAGACAAGGAGAGAATAGAGGGTGCCTTCCCCATTTGAGAGACCAATGGGGACACGAAAATGAAAAACATAAGTTCCTCAGCCTTACCTCACTTCCATGGATTGACCACTGAAGACCCTGATACGTTCTTGTTTGAGTTTGTTGTCCTTTGTCGAACTTATGACTATGCTGAAGACGAGCAAAAGTTGAAACTCTTTCTCTCTACCCTCAAGTATGCAACCCTACGCTGGTTCATGGGGTTACTTGGAAATAGTATCACAACTTGGGCTCAAATGCAGCAAGCCTTTAACAACAAATACTGGGACTACTGTAGGTCAAAGGAAACGAAGGGAGAAATCTTTCGGATGACCATGGGAAGTGATGAATCTTTAGAAGACTATGAAGATAGGTTCCAAATTAGTTATAAAAGGGCCAAGTGCACACTTGACCCTGAATCTTCGAAGCTGGTTCTACTCCGAGGAGTCCCTGAAGACCTTTTAGATGCCCTCCATTTGCTAGCTGGCGGAGACATCTACCAACTACCTTATGAGGACATAAAGACTGTGTTTAGAAACCACTCTAGGGCATTCTGGAAAAGAGGTAGGGGGAATCCACTTTCAGCCAGTGCCACCCTCTCTAAACATGAGTTTACAAATCAAATGGAAGACCTTAAAAGTGAAATGAGACAGACCCTTGCCATGCAAATGGATACTTTCCGAATCCAACAGAAGAAAGAGGAAGCTGAGTGGGCTTTGGCCATCTTTTGTCTCAAATGCATAAGGAAGCATCCTAAGAATGAGTGTCCATTGCACTCGGTAGAGGTATGTTTCGTTTGTGAGGAAGACTATCCTACGAACCAATGCCCAACCTTGCCCGGATTTAAAGCCATGTACCAAGGTGCCGAGGGAGCCACTGAACCACTCTACTTCCTCAACCAAAGGAGGCATCATGGATCTAGACCTTACCAGCATGGGATGCAAGGGACATCCCAAACTTATTACCACCCCAACCAATCCGCTCATATACCTTCTTGGGCCCCCCTTGCTCATCCTTCTTGGTTAACACCTCCTCCTTGGTCTTATCCATCTCAATATCATACTCAACCCGCTGCTCATTCGTTTCACTCTCATGTTCAGCCACAGCCTCAGTGGAATGCACCTCAGCTGGGGTGGAGGCCCCAATACAACTCTCCTCCCGCTATTTTGCCTCCACCACCTGCTCCACCTCAACCATTACCTCCTGCTCCTCCAAGACAACCCCAGATGCCTGCTCAACCGAACCTGAACCCCAATAACAGACAGGCCCAACAGGTATATACTAGAGAGACAACATGCCCTACCTACGCTGTGGAGATTCAGGAGATCAACCTACGATCTGGGAAGGTCCTTCTAGATCGCCAACCTCCTCTGGAGGATGAGGAAGAGAAACAGGAAAGTGAACCTAAAGTCATTCCACCCTTTCCCGAGAGACTAACGAGAACCACACAACCAAACCCGGAGGAGACTGAACTTTTGGGAGAACTTAAACAGTGGTGTGTGAAAATACCACTTCTCCAGGCCATAGAAGATGTAACAATCTACAACAAATTGGTCAAGGAGAAGTGTTTCAGGCACCCAGGCAGGCGCAAGAGAGATGCCCCAACTATCAATGTCATGGGACAACTGTCTGATTTGATGTTGGGACAAGTAATCTGTCCAAAATATTTGGACCCTGGAAGTCCTGTAGTTGATGTCCACATCAATGGCACTATCATCCCCCACACCTTGATTGATCTAGGGGCTGCCATTAATGTGATAACCAGGGACACTATGCTCAAACTTAACCTTCAGAGTTCCTTAAGAAAGACCTCGACAGTACTGCAGTTAGCAGACCGCTCCACCGTGACTCTCGAAGGGATTGTGGAAGATGTCTTAGTCTCTGTTGATTCTTGGGAGTACCCTACGGACTTCTTGGTCCTTCAGCTAAAGGAAAAACTCACTGGATACCCCCTCATTTTGGGAAGGCCTTGGTTGGCCACTGCAAATGCTTACATTAGTTGTCGAGCAAGGAGCATGACCATCAAGAATGGGCATATGTCCAAACAGCTAGTCCTATATCCTCCTGGCCAACCTTTGTTAGAACATGATTTACCTCTCTGGTTGGAGAAGGGAGATGAGGTACTCTGCACCATTGTGCACAGTAGAAGCCACTAGGGGAAGTCCTCAAACCGAGGATGACTTAATTGAGAATCTGATTCAAAATCCACCTCCCAGTGTGCTGCCATTAGAGGAGCTGGTGGAGGGTACCCAAGCCAACACTCTAGTGGACTTCTGCATGGCTGGTCCGACCTCTCCCAGAGTTAAGAATGTGGAATTTGGCCCTGAAAGAACCTTAAAGATCAGCTCATCCCTATCTCCCTCTCAGGAGAAGGAGTTGTGTAGCTTATTGAACCACCATTTGGATGCTTTCGCTTGGAGCTATAAGGAGATGAAAGGAGTCCATCCTTTGGTCTATACCCATCACATTTACATCAAAGAGGATTGCAAACCGGTCAGGCAGCGTCAGAGGAGAATGAATCTAGCCCTTAAGGACATTATCAAAGAAAAATTGCAAAAGTTGTTGGATGCAGGATTCATCTGCCCCATCTCTGACAGTGAGTGGGTCTCTCCTCTGGTGCTTGTGCCCAAGAAAAACGGGAAGTGGAGAACCTGTGTAGATTACTGAGAACTTAACAAAGCCACCAAGAAGGACCATTTCCCTTTGCCTTTCATAGATCAGGTGTTAGATGGATTGGCAGGGAAGAAGTTCTTCTCTTTCCTAGATGGGTTTAGCGGGTATAATCAGATCCAACTCAGCCCGAAGGACCAAGATAAGACCACCTTCACTTGTCCATGGGGTACCTTTGCCTACCAGGTCC
>APFE030603320.1:0-27794 GCA_000404065.3 Pinus taeda
TCAAGTTTTGCACCATATTTGATAAATGGATGCAAATAGCACCAAAAATGGGCTCTAGATGCAAAAAAAGAAGTAAAAAAGGATGCTAATCACAGGATTAGATGCAGGGTAGTCTGGTTATTGCAATAGGTAGCAATGCAACTACCTTGCAATTTGATGAAATAATCTCATCCTTGCTGACAGAGGAGATGAGACGGAAAAATATGGAGAGCCAAAATGGTGATGCCTTGGCTGTACGAGGACGGTCCCAGAACAACAACAAAAATAAGTCATCGAGTGGGAGATCTAAATCTAGAGGGAGATATAAATCTCCAGGAAAACGTGTAAAGGTGGTGTGCTGGAAATGCAAAAAGGAAGGGCACTACAAGAGGGATTGTAAATCTAAAGCTCCTGACAAAGGAAAGGGATCTGATGATGCTCCTTCTACAGAGGTGAAAACCACCTCAGATGAAGGTGGGGATGTGTACTTGGCTTCTTCAAGTACACATGTAGATCATGAGACATGGTTGATTGACTCATGTGCATCCTTTCACTTCACTCCCCATAGAGAGTGGTTCTGCGAGTATGAGAAATATGATAGTGGTGATGTCTTCTTAGGGGATGACAGGAAGACTAGAATCTTCGGTCGCAGAAAAGAAAAGTTGAAGTTGCAAGGTGGAAGGGTTAGAACACTTCGAGGTGTTTTGCATATTCCTGCATTGGCCAGAAATTTGATTTCCGTAAGCAAGCTAGATGATGCAGGTGTAAAAATAGTGTTCGAGAAGGATACCTGCAAAATGGGTCGGGGAGGACTGGTATTGATGCGAGGAGTTCAAATTGGAACTCTGTACAAGCTGCATGGTAGCACTGTTATTGACGGGTACCATAGTTATGTGGTTCTTGAAAGTGAAGCAGAAAATCTAGTGGTCTCTGGAGAGAAGACCATGTTGTGGCATCAAAGGCTTGGATATATTGGAGAGAAGGGCCTTCAAATACTTCATGGTAAAGGTATGGTAGAAGGTATGAGTAATAGCTCTCTAGATTTTGATTTCTGTGAAAATTGTGTATATGGGAAGCAGAATCGCGTGAGTTTCCCCTCTGGTGGTAAGAGGGCGAAACATATATTAGAGCTTGTGCACAGTGATGTGTTTGGACCTATGAAGGTTCCATCACTCGCTAAGTTTGTGTATTATGTATTATTTATAGATGAATTCTCAAGGAATACATGGATATATTTCCTTAAGAAGAAATCTGAAGTCTTTGACAGGTTTAACGAATATAAGGCTCTGGTGGAAAACCAAACAGACAAGAAGATAAAGGTGTTGAGGACAGATAACGGTGGAGAGTTTTGCATTAAGGAATTTGAATAATGCTATAAGAAGTGTGGTATAGCATGGCAGAAGATTATTCCATTTACACATCAGCAAAATGGAGTTGCAAAAAGAATGAACAAGACGTTGATGGAAAGGGAAAGAAGCATGCTCAATGGTGCCAGGTTAGGACAGGAATTCTGGGTAGAGGTGGTGGAGACAACATGTTACCTGGTCAACAGATCACCTTCATCAGTGTTGGAGGATAAGACTCCATAAGAGGTATGGACTGGTAAGAAACCCTCTCTTTCACATCTGAGGGTATTTGGATGTGATGCATATGTACATGTTCCAAAGGAGAAATGAACCAAGTTGGATAGTAAATCTGAAAAGTGCATCTTTATTGGGTATAAGGATGGTTTAAAGGGTTATAAGCTTTGGAACCCAATAACAAGGAAGGTTGTGTATAGCCGAGATGTGATGCTCAGAGAGGTAAAAGATGTTATTAAACATGAAGTCCAACCAAAGGAACCTGAGAAGATAGAGTTTGAGCTTAAGGAGGAAGAATCAGACTCTACAATAGAGGAGGAATCAAAAGATGAAGAGCCACAAACTACGGGTGTGAGAAGATAAGTTCCACAAAGAAGGCAGCCAAAAAGGTATAATCCATCTACTTTCTATTCAAATTTTTCTTTATCTATTGCCGACGATTATCCCAGAATTGTGAAGGAAGCAGTATATTCAGAAGATTGCAGACTCAAGAAAGAGGCCATGGTTGATGAAATGGCATCTTTGCACAAAAATCAAGCTTGGGATCTGGTGGAGTTGTCGGCTAGAAGGAAACCCATTGGCAGCAAATGGGTGTTCAAGAAGAAGACAAATGCAGAAGGAAAGGTGGAGAAATACAAAGCTCGGTTGGTAGGAAAAGGTTATTCCCAGGTGTCGGGAATTAATTTTGGTGATATTTTTCCTCTTGTTGCCAAGGTAATTTCTATTAGATTACTTTTATTTGTCGCTGCTACTTTTGATTTTGAGGTAGAACAGATGGATGTGAAGACAACATTTCTTCATGGGGATTTGGAAGAGAAGACCTACATGAAGCAACCTGAAGGTTTTGCAGTGAAGGGTAAGAAAGAACTAGTATGCAAGTTAAAGAAGTCTATGTATGGGTTAAAACAGTCACCAAGGATGTGGTATCAGAAATTTGATACATTTATACCGAGATTTGGCTTCACCAGAAGCAAAGCATATCATTGTGCGTATTTTAAATTAATTGGTGACCATGTTATTTATCTGGTCTTATATGTGGATGATATGTTGCTGATTGGAAATGACAAAGAAATTATCCAAGATTTGAAGACCCATTTGTCCTCCAAATTCAACATGAAAGATCTTGGTGTTGCAAACTATAATTTGAGCATGGAAATTAAAAGAGATCGGACAAAGAGGAAGCTCTGGTTAAACTAGAGGAAGTATGTTGAGACAATATTGCAGAGGTTTAATATTGAGGATAGTAAACTGGTGAAGGTTCTTATTCATGTAGGTGTAAAGTTATACACTAAATAGTGTTCCAAGACACAAGAAGAGGAAGATCACATGTCTCGTGTTCCATATGCACGTGTAGTCGGTAGCTTGATGTATACGATGGTCTATACTAGTCCAGACATTACACATGCAGTGGGAGTATTGAGCAGGTTTATGTCAAAACCAAGGAAGGAGCACTGGACAACACTGAAACGGGTTTTTAGGTATTTGCGTGGCACTAGTGATTATGGTTTGTGCTACCAAGGAAGACCAATATGGGATAGAGTGTTGGATATTCATGGCTTTGTTGATATAGATTGGGCTGGAGATCTAGATCAGAGAAGATCTACAAGTGGGTATGTGTTTAACCTATTTGGAGGTGAAGTCATTTGGATGAGTAAGAAACAATTTGTAGTGGCACTATCAACTACAGAGGCAGAATACTTGGCAGCCACTCATGCAAGAAAGGAAGCAGTTTGGTTTTAGAGATTGTGTTCAAGTATGGGGTTATTACAGGGAGCTATAAGGATAGACTGCGACAGCAAAAGTGCAATTTTCTTGGCAAAGAACCCTGCATATCGTTCAAAGACAAAGCACATTGAAGTGCAGTATCACTTTGTGAGGGATATGCTAGAAGACAAAAAGGTGTTGCTGGTAAAAGTGGACACTTTGAAGAATATTGCAGATGCATTGATAGAATTTGTGAGCTCTGAGAAGTTCTCTTGGTGTAGAGAAACAATGGGCATTGCAGGGCTGGATAAATGACTAAGCTCTCTTGTGGCCCCCTATGGAAAGAAAACAACAACTGGGAGAATGTTGGGTTCTGTTATATTCTTTCCACGACTAACCCACATAGTTAACCATGGGGTTAGAGGGGGGGCAGATCCCCCCCTTTGTTGTGCCGACTACATAGTGGGGGGGGGGTCACAGTGGGTTTTGAGGGGTTTAGGTAACCCCACTCAATGGGGTCTGGGGTAGCGCCCCAGAAAATTTTGTTTTTGGACCCTATATTAGGTTGGGTGGACCTACCTATGGTTTTGTGCATGATTTTTCGCACATGTCTTTAGACGTGATGGTTTTCAGTCCATAGTTTTGGGCATGATGTTTTTCGGTCCATGGTATTGGATGCTTTGGAATGTATAAATATGTATTGTAGCATTGAAAGGAACATAATGAAAAATCAAGATTGTAGTCCCGGTTTTGGGATCTAGGAGAAAATATCTGTGTATATGTGTTTTATGTGTTATGCTCTCGCATTATTTATTTTCTGTATTTTAGAATATGTATGCAGGTAATTTCTATACAGGGTTAAGACATACAATCATTAGTATCAATGATTCTCAGGACACAAGTAATGGAGTGATGGGTGGCTAATGCGAAGATGAAGTCCAACTTCAAATTTTCCCATAAGGTCATGATTCCTCTCACAAAACCTATGGTCGAGTTGGCTAAGTATTTGTAAGGCTTGAAGCAATATTTTTTAAGGAGATTAGAGTGAGCCAAATCCAGTTTGGTTTCCTGAATAAAGAGGATGTCAGGATTATAAGACAGGATTCGTTTTTTCAGGATTCGTTTCTTTCCAGGACCATTTAGTCTTGTATATTCCAAGAAATGCAATTCATAAGTAAGGAGAGGGGGTTAGGGCCAGAGATTTGACCTTTCCTTCATTTATGAGCTTGGTAGCTAGTTCTTGGAGGAGTTAGTTGGTGGTCTTTTTCTGCTTGGTCCTTTGGGGTTGTACAGTCTTGCTGGAATTTTTTCCATGATGCCTTTTGATGCGTTGTTGTCCTATGAGGGGTGGACTAATTTGTGTTTTAGTTCCTCTTGAAGTAGGTAAGCCTCTTCTATTTTTTGAATTTGATGTGATGGGATTGCATGTATTCCATTTATCTTCCATTCATCTGCAATGGATGCTAGGTATACCCCTTCCAGTGCTTCTTCTATGGCACTCTCCTCTAGTGTTTCCTCAATCACTATTTTTTTCATTTCAGTATCCTCTTGTGAGTACTCATTTTCCCTATTGCTATGATATGCATCTCTATCCCCTTGTTCCCTGTTTGCTTTGTTTTGCTTGTCTTCTCCTACTTCATCTCTTGTTGGGTACTTTGGATCTGATTGTTCTTGTATGTTGAGCAGGGCACCAAATTGGTCCTGATTTTCCGTAGTTTGCTGCCCCTTTTTTGGATTGGTTTTTTCCTATTGTTCTTGTTCCTAGAGTTGACTCTCGTGTATCCTCCACTGTCCTTTTTCTTGATTTCCTGATCCATATTTTGAGGGGGGTTATTTATAGGACAATCTTTAAAGAGATGGTTGTGTTCATGACACTTCCTGCACCTGAAGGGGATGTGTTCATAATCTATACTTTGTAGCCAGACTTCGTCCCTGAAAATTAATTTTATGGTGTCTAGGAGGGTTCGGGAGACATCTATATACACAAATATTTTGGCATAGGAAATGTAGTGTGCATTTCTAGTTTCTTGAGACATTTTTATATACTCCCCCATCTAGCCTCCTATGCTTTTTAGGACCGAGGGAGCCCAGTAGTCTACTGACAAGGAGTAGAGCCACACCCAGAATGGTACTCTTGCGAAGTCGTCCTTCTCCGGTGTGAAGTTGTCTTTCCAAAATCTCATGTATAGGCCTGCTGAGTTGAAGAAATAAGGACCTCCTTCAAAGATTATGTCTCTAACTTCTAAGAGGTCGAAGATTACTGTGAAGAATCATTTGGAACCCAGCTCGAGTTTGATTTCCCCCCTAGGTGTCCATTTACTTTGTATCCACCATTTCAGGGCTTTTTTTGTCAGCCAAATGCCCATGAATTTGCAAATGACTACGTGTTCTTGCATGTATATTCTCTGTAGATCGCCACTCCTGAGTCTTGGATTTCTAGCTCTAAAATTTTATTAGCTATGGGGTTGCAGTTGTTCCTTGTTTTTTCCTTTCTTCTTCCTGCTGACCCTTACCATTTGCGGTGTTGTCCTTGGTGGAAGAGGGGCTAGCAGAGGTAGTTCCTTTTGCTGCATGCATCTCTTTTCTTTTTCCTTTCTCAAGCCCGGTTTCTCTATTTTCGGGAATCTCTCCCATGGAGCGAAAGGCAGTGTTGGAGGTCAATTTGGTGAAGAATGATTCTTGATCTGGGGGCGACTAGTAACCGTGTCTTTGAATGAGAGAGTTGCGTGACTCGATTTCAACTCCGTCATGGGGGAAGGCGAGAAGCGCAACTTGTCCAGGGTAAGGTGCACCAATGGCGGCCGCCAAAGGGGCTGAAGGGACTGTCTAGGTTAACAACCATCGATGATCCTCGAGGGTCCTGATCTTCACTATAAGATTATTTTAAAATTATAATATTAAACTATGATTATAATATAATATAATTATAATAAAAATATAATATATTCATATTAACTGAACCATGCTAATTCAAGATTTTAAAACCAAAATCTTAAATGATACATGGCTTTTGAAGTAGTATGAAGCAGGTGGGATTTAGTATATGTGTGAGGTGGAGTGAGGTAGGATGATGGAGGAGTGGGAGTTATAAGGGAAACGAAACCTTATAATAAAACTTTTTGGTCACGATATAAAACTTAAAATTGGAGCTCGGAGGCTTTTGTAATATCACAAGTTTTAAAAGAGACATGAAATGAAAACTCCAATACACCGATGTTTCAATATCGAAAAATTGGAGATTTTAAAAATCAGAGATTTTAAATTGACGCTTTTAAAATTGAAATTTTAAATCGGAGCTTTCAAATTGGAGGTTTTGTTTCAGAGCATTTTAATATTAGAATATTTATTTTGGAAGGGAGGAGGTGAGGTGAAGTGAGGTCCACTTGGAGTGGAATTAAAAATTCTACAAAATAAGCTACATCAACTTTGCAATTTTGAGATTTATAGTTTGGTAATTTCTTTTAGAACTAGGAATTGGTATAAATTACCGAGAACCCAAAAAATCATTTTTTAACTATTCTACAATTCGGCTAGGTGATTTTGTATTTTGTACATTTTTTAACCGAGAAAGTAAAAATTATCGAACTTCAGATAAGCACCATTTGTGAACCATGTAACCAAATGAGATGAAATAAGTATCGATGGAAAGCTAGTGAAAATTAAAACTCAATGAAGTGATCAAAATAGAAATCTAATGAAAAAAATAGCAAAATTGTAGGACACTTAACCAAAAGAAAATATTAAAAAAGTGATTTAGCCAAAAATCAATGGAAAGGATCCCCATTATTTGAAGTAAATAAGTCAAAAATGGGGGGTGTTAGATTTTCCCTGCAATAGGTTGATACAGTGTCAAGCCATTCACTAGATTTCCTTTGTGTCCATGAGTTGCCTCACACGCAAGGCATAATTTTCAAACAGATCAGGATGGGTCTCAATTCTAAGTTGTTTTGGCAATATAGATAACCCTCGGACCTGATACTTAAACTAAAGGAAGCCCGCTCTTTGTGATGTAATCCCTTTCTTGTGTTTCTTGAGGCATCTCACCAAAACCTATTCAATAATAATAGTTAAGACATGGATTTTTTATAGTTGATATGCTGCTAACTATCTTCTCATAAATCACTACAATGATCTTATGATTGTAGGTGTGTTTGGACAATATCACTTTGGAACTAAAATAGATTTTTCATTTTATCCTTTTCATCTGAGTAAATATTGTAGTTTTATATTTACCCGGGCATCACAGAGATAGTCAACTTGCCCTTTGCTTGGCTTCCTAACACTATGGCCATGCATCCAAGTCAACATATGGTTTATAATGAACCAATTTTGATATTAGAGTTGTATATAACGTAATCAAGGACATGAATTAAACAAAGAGGTGTCATGCTTTCTAGTAAAGAATTTAGAACGTTATGTATTAGCTGATACCAACGCTTTTCAAACAGTACCGCTTAACTTAAATATAACTTAATTAAACTAAAAAATAATAAAGATAACAATTTCATAACAAAAATAAAATAATTAATAAAATGTTGTATTGCTAAATGCCATCACATAAGATTTAAAAATACAGCGTATACACTTTCATATATATATATATATATAATATATATATATACATACATACATACATAATACATACATACATAATACATACAATACAACATACATCATACATAAGTCATTTTAAATTGAAAAAAAATCAAAATAAAAAAGTTAAACAAAAAAGAAATAAAACTAGCAAAACATAGTAACTAAGAGAAAGTGAAGTTATTAAAGATCCCATAATAAGACATAATTATTAATATCATTAATTATTTTTATTAATTATTAATATTATTAACTAATTTTATTTAATAAAAATTTTATATTATTATTTTTAAAAATTTGAAAATTCTATTATCCATTAATTATAATTAAATATCAATATAAATTAATATAAATGTTAAAAAAAATATCAATATAATTATTAAAATTAATGTTAATTTTTGATTTCTTATATTGGTTAATACACACAAAATTGTTAGTTTAAAATTTTAATTAAATAAAATTTTGATTAATATATATCTATATTTTAACTCATTGAGTGCAATGCATATGGGATTTTACGATTTTTAATAAGCATTATAATTAACGGTAAACCATGTTTTAGTTAACTTTAATTACAATATTATTTAATAAGTAAAAGAGTACGACATTTTGCTATATTATTTTTATATAATATTTTCATTTTAACCTAATCAATGAGTTTACCTAAAAAATTCAATGCAAGGATATGTAATTTTAAATTTTAATTTTAAAAATTTAGAAAATAAAGTTTTTATTATTTTAAAGTAATTTTTTATAAAATCATAAAAAATGAACAAGTCCTACATAGAAATACAAAATGTTCCCGCTATCATTCCACCCATTATTTCAACTTTTTCCAAACATTTTGTATTTACATATAAACAAAATATTAAAAGAGACATACTTTTATGGTTTACAAAAATATGAAATATGATACGAAGAGAACATTGTCCTTTCAAATTTTGTATTAGTGTAAAGAAGTTGGAAAAACTATTAATAAATTTAAAAAGATATGAGAAAATTTAAAAGAAAGTGTTTTTTTAATCTAAATATATATGTATATTTTATAAAAATTAGTGCAAAAATAATAATATTTAAAGATTTATTATTTATAATATTGAATTGAATTTAAGATCATTATAATTAGCACATTTTAGTCAAGTTGTATACAGTTATTTTGGAAAACAATATTAGCTTTCGGCTTGAAAGCCAGATTAAAAGGGCTAAAGGGAAAGTTGGGTTTAAGAGACATCACTCAATGGTGGATCATCTTGTTACTTATATGGGAATGCCAAAAAATAAAATCGATCTCATGTTGTTTTGTTGACTTTAGAATTTTTTTTAACATTCCTCCTAGGGAAACGCTATCGAAAAGTCTAGAAGAGATAATGGTTCCTATTGAGTTGAGGGTTGTGTCAGACCCCAGAATTGTTATACTTAATGCACATTTTTTGTTCATATGATGCCCTTGATTTACCAATTTATGAACTCTTCTACATTCTTTAGTTCAATAGCCGAAGATTTCCGTTTGGGTTGTATTTTATATAAAAATACCTTTGTTACATATATTTCTAGGATTAATTCTCATTAAAATGTTGTTAATGTAGATTGTCTTGTTCTTGCATCACATAGGGATCTTGCACCAAGTATATGTTGAGCACCTCATTATTCAAGCTTGGCACGAAGGAAAATGCTAGCTGGTAGTACACACATGCATTTGGAATGATCTTGAATCCTTTTTTGTAGTTTGAGGTGGACTTATCTTTCATTGACATGTTCCTGCACTAAAGAGCAACATTCTTGCATTAGAGATTAACTAATTTGGGGCTTTCATAAATCGGCACATTTTTGAGAAAATACGGGAAAGGTTTTTATTCAAAATGTTGTTTAAACACCTCCACATCACTAAAAATGCACCTGGGCCGTACAGATGGATTTTTAGGGAATAATTAATGCTTCAACCCCAAATTCGCAGCAACTTTCAAATGACCAACTTCCTACTATCTTTGTGTGCAAACGAAGTCGAATATAAAAATTAAGGAACATGAGTTTTTATCCCAGTATAGGAAATTGAGTAAAGCATGGATTATTATCCAAAATTCACCACCCTTTGGGAGATCCAAAGGGGTCTGTGAGGCAGATTTATAGAAAACCAGGTAAATCTGAGATTTGCAAAAGTATCCAAGCAATCCACTTTGTGCATGATTTCCCATGTATTGGAACTTATTCAGAAAATTCCAAGAGAAGTTGTTGTTGAAAACATGACAAATTAGATTTCCTCCAAAATGTTTTCCAAATTTCGCATTGGACTAAGAGATATACAAGGATCTTTGAGGTAGTTTTATAAAAATGTTGTTTCTTCAAGAATTCCAAAATATGCCCATATTTGCAAACAAATGGAAATTACATATTAGATTTGCATCTCCTTGATCAGATAATTGTTCTAATAGACCTCTTTGGATGGGAAGCTGTTATGATCCGCTCTCATTCAGTTTGTGCTTGGTTTGGCTTGTTCAAAGCCTGTCATGTAATTGTAAATTATATAAAAAACAAATCATGGCTCTGTAGGGAGGACGGTAAGCCATCCATTGTACTCTCATGCTGCTAAGATAGTGTTGGGGGCCTTCCCCTTCCTAATATCAATTTGGAACTAGACTATGGAGCTCTAAATGTATAAGGACTAAAATTTCCATTAATAACAAGCATCAATGCTAGTTTTATGCATCTATTCTATCTATTTCTTGTAATGTTAATATTTCTCTCATGGACTAAGTGTTTTCCTTAAAGGAAAGCACTTTGGTTAGCTAGGGCCCAGCCAACCCAACTCATTCTCCCATTGTTATTATATTGTATATTAAGTACAAGAAGTGAGTGCTGTGAAGGTCACTTCTTAATGGTGAGTGTGCAAGATTGATAATGCTCTTCTGTTTATTTTCCTTTCACCGAGTGATCTTATATTTGAGGGCTTGCATGTGTTGAGTGTGTTTTTATTTCTATTAAAGCATTTTTTATACTTTCTTAAAACACAGCAATATGTCTTGTATGTGAGAAGCTTCCTCTTCAATCATTTTTGGAATAATGGTTAGGGTTTGATCATATAAGTTTTGTTTAAAGATCTATTTCATTACAACAAACATACTCTAATCAAAGAAAATATATTGTAACTATGTAATGGTGTTAATCCTCTTGTGTAAATCATTGAGTTTAAATAGTAATCCTTTCTTTGATAAATATATGTAAACTGAATTTTAAGTACAAGACTCATTTACTATCACTTTTCCTATTCAAGATGCTAAGATGCATATTTTATTTAATGATTGAATTCGTTTATACATAAGATATATTCAACACAATGACAAATGTTTAGATAGGATATACGTAAAGAATATTTTAAGAGGTGATATTTTATTCAAACGCAGGAGTTTACTGTTTGCACTAATATTAATGAAATTTTCCTTTCACTTTCGCAATTAATATTCTTGAATTGTAATTTTCATTTGATTTGGGATTTCTTTTGTTATCGCTTGAGTTGAAGATTTCCTTTCTACACTTTTTGATTGCATGCTTGAAAACACAATGTTTTTATTTATAGGTTAAGGGATGCAAGGTTGTGGAGTGTAAATATATTTTGGTACAGAAACAAAGCCATACGAGCATAAGAACATACTTGTTCTGAGTACGAGAATAGGATTGTTCTAGTGAAGGAATAGACTTGTTCTAAGTATGAGAATATGATTGTTCCAGTATAGGAATAGACTTGTTCTGAGTATGAGAATATGATAATTCTACTACGAGAACGGGGTTATTTTGGTACAGGAAACATAATTGATATAACACAAAAAATAAACTTACTCTAATTTCCCAGTGCAAGAACTAAAGTATAAGAAAAAAATTGTAAACTTAGTTTTATTGATAAATTAATGAGTAAATTAGCCAATACCCAAACTGATTAGTGTGCTCTTATTTTAGAAATTGAGTTGGGAGTTTATGCATTGGTTTCCAGATTGATTTAATAGAGGGGTTTTCTCTTTAAATTGTCAAAAGGTTGGGCTTGTTTCCAATCGATTAATAATTATGGTTTGCTATTATGTCATTAAGGTTTTCTTACAATTTTTTATGGATTGCAGGATTGGTTTTTATGCTTTCTCAAGTTTTCTTTGAAGTGTAAGATTCAAATTAATTTGTTTGGATTGATGTGAAAATTAGACTAGAATTTGATTTGCAGGTTGTTAGGGGCTCTCTATAGCGTTTCTAGTGTTGTGCATCAAAGTTTACGAAATCCCATATTGAAAATTAAATGTTGGCCCATTAATATGCCCTATACCGCACCGAGCATGTTGTTAATACTCGACTATATGAGAATGTTATTTCCAAGCTTAAGACCATCGAGGGTTGGTTTCAAGAAATTAAATGCAATACTGGAGTCAAGCAAGGGTGTCCCTTATTCCCTACCCTTTTTGGTATATAAATTGATAAGCTAGAAGAATGTTTGGAAGCTACAAGGTATGGTGGCCACACCATTACTGGTATGGTCACAACTCTTCTCCTTAATTCTAAAGATATTGTTCTTTTGAAATGAATCCATGACGGTATCATGAAGCAACTAAGAATCCTCCAAGTCTTTGCTCCAAGATGGGTATGATTATCAATAATGACAAGTCTAAGGTCATGATAATTAAATCCAAAAAGATCACCTATGATAATTTCATTTGTGACAATAACTACCTAGAAAATGTTCCTTTATACAAATATCTCAGAATCAACATCCATCAACAATTTAATTTGAATTATAGAATTGAGAAAAGGATAAATGGAGGATGGAAAACTTACTATGGGATTGAAAACAATTGTAAGTCAGCCTATTTTTGGATTTGTAATTAAAAAAGACTCTTTGGAATGAACACCACCCCTCTAATTTTATATGTATGTGAGGTTTGGGGTTACAGTATATCTGGAGATTCATCGAGGAAGATTGAGTAGACCCAAAAATAATTTACAACCTACAACATCAAGATTAAAGGAAATACTCCCTAACATATCCTCTTGACTGAAGCTAGCCTTTTCCCCATTGAAATCATGGCTATAAATAGGTATCTCATGTAGAATAAGAAGCTATTCAACATGGAAGTGAAGAGGTTTCCTAAAATTTCGTCCAACTCTAGCCAAAACCCCCACCTTAAACTTAAGTGATGATGGCATAAGGATGCCCAGTATTGGCTAGACCATTGGGGGGAAAAGGAGGAGATAATCTTGAAGGATAAGGATATTATTAAAAATATTATTACTTCCAAATTTAGGAATAGGTTGTGGGGTGATAAAGAGTTAGAGGGAAAAAGGAAATTAATATATTATTGTTGGAAACAATATTAATACTAAAACGGGGGTGGATTAGTATTATGGATAATTTTAACTTCTTTATGCCAATTTACTTTTCCTTTTTAACTTGACATCCATCCATATATCCAACAAAAATATAGAATGTGGAAGCAACATTAAATCTACAAAAAAACGGATAAACCATAAGCATCATACACATTAGACACAGGTTTTTCATGTGGAAACCCTTTCGGGAAAAACCAAAAATATTGTTATTGTTATTGATGTAAATAAGAGCTCCTACTTTATTACATAAATCTATTTTGTGAGCACCAAATCATAGGAAGAACCAACTCCATTTGATTGTTTGGTAGCATCAACTCTCTCTATTTGTAGACACCTATCCAGCTTACTAGAAGAACCATGTAAGGCACCAACCTCATGGGTTTCTTGCAAGTACCAACTTGTAGCTCCTTTGATTTAAGCAAGTCCTGACTTGTAGGAGGCACCGAACCCCAAGCCTTCTCAAGTTCCATTAGAGATGGATGCAACAAATTCCTATATTGTAGGCACCAAAACACGTTCAAATAGCAACTAGTTGTTCTCTATAGTTTAGTAGAAACTCTACCTGATAACATGTTCTGTTCTTAGCTCACTCTACTACACTTTTGAACTCTTTGCAACAATCCTCAGTAGCCCTCTGATTCGCTTAACATCAACAGTCACTTAGCTCTTTTCCTCTCTGTTCTCCACAACACATAGTCTACTCTCGTCCTTGCTTCACACAACATAGGCTCATCTCTTAGCCTTCTGCTCACAAGCTCCTTCATCCTTCCACAAAACACACGAGTAGCTCACAACCTTTCATACACAACATACACTACTCTTGCCTTTAACACATATCTCACTAATGTCGAGGTCTCTTTTTCTTATGCTTAGGCATACGTAGCCTTTACACATAGAACTAGATCTTACACATCCTCACATAGTAGGGCACTCCCACAAAGCACTTTTGTCTAAGGCTCTCATGCAACAATGTTGCATTCCCCTCATTTTCTCCTCAGAGCACCTGAGTTTTGTTCCTCTGCCATTCACACAATCGATGCTTCCACCCTGTCAATGCTGCCACATTGTCGATGCTTCCACACTATCGATGCTGCCATGCTATCCTCATTCATCACTACGAACATTAGTTAGGCATGGACTCTCCATTCTTCTGTTGCACCTGCCACTGGTTATTCTACTTGCATACTCAACCCAGGCACAATCCTCTCTATCTCCAGCTCTCCCATCGTTGAGACTCTCGATGCACTTAAAATCTCACATAGCTTGAAAACACTCCAACATGGCTTCTATATAC
Organism: Pinus taeda; assembly: GCA_000404065.3. Classification (NCBI taxonomy): domain Eukaryota; kingdom Viridiplantae; phylum Streptophyta; class Pinopsida; order Pinales; family Pinaceae; genus Pinus; species Pinus taeda. The sequence continues at coordinate 14,512 of APFE030603320.1, forward strand.
TTCAGGCATGGAAATTCAGCAGACCATTTTCCTTGTTGCATTGTATTAGAGATCTTCGACAGTCGACCTTCATTTCTAAGACCAAACATATGCTAAAAATTTACTCACATAGCTTGCTACTCTATATGTCTTTCAATACTTTGTACCATGCTTTATTAGAGGAAATACTTTGCATTGCTACATCATGGTGCGACACCAAGAAATTGCCAATTTCTGACCTTCGATTATGTTAAGCCCCTTTTTCTTTCAACCCTCATCAAATATCCACTTTTAGGACCAATTGTTGTGACCAAAAGCTTAGCCTTAAGGTGCTAATCCCTTTAACATTGTGTTGGAGGAATTTTCTCCTTTGCATTGTGATTTATTTGAGATATTCCTATATCAGAACTTTATTCACAAACAAATAGCGAATTTTGATTGTCCTCGGCCCTTTTTATTCTGGCACCTTTTCTAATTTTACTTCATAGGACCAAGGGCGATCACTGAGTGCCATGACCTAAGGTGCTAAATCTTTCATCATTGTGTCAGGAGCCTTTTTCCTTTGTTAAGCACAATGAAATTGGTTTTGTGTTTATTCCACAATCAAGCGCTTAACATTATCAGAGCCTTCTTATTGGGGATTTCCACTTGTTTCCTATATGTCAGGAACAACAAACCGTCGATCGCTGATGTGACATCATCATCGCCACGTGACGTCTCCTGAGTGGTGACATATGTCACCAAGATATGGTCCATTAGACCACCTTAAAAAACAAAAACTGCCTGCCACGTGTCCCTTATCGAAACCAATAAGATCCTGCCACTTGTACACATCGAAGCTCATTTGAGACTATTATATGTCCTTATCAAACCCAACTAGATGCCTTCATGTGTCTTTCCTAGAGGAGAGAGAAAGAGGCCTCACCTACCCTTTTTTTTGGCCGAATTCCTTTGTAAATTCCTTTTTGGCCTTCTTCACAATTTAACAAAGAATGCATTGTCTTGACTTATTTAACTCAATCAGCGTTTGTTGATAGGTTTTTTCCTAATGTTGGTCATCTATGAAACTGTCAAACGTCGATCACTGATATGGCCTTTTCCTCCGACATGCAGGATCACAAGTCGCAAATCAATGAATTTCCTTAGTTGTTGTGCTGCACCTTGAATCCTCCAATTGTTGATATGTCGGGACCTCCGTCATGTGATATCGCTAATTGTTGATCGGAGATTTGCGTTTGTTTTGTGTTGCTCCTTAAAACCTCTGAAATCTTACTTCTAAGTCCTACGATGCTTTAATCTCCGATTTGCAGGGGTTTCGATATTTGGGACCTCTGATCTTCGATCTTCCTCCCTGCTTAAGGCTTTATTCACCCTGAACTTCAGCATGCCATAATGTTTGAACCACAAGGCCATTTATGGACTTCTGCATATCGTGGGAAAGCTCTTCTAGAGAAGTTTCAAATGGAAGAAGTATGATTAGCCATTGAACTCATATGTTGCCTAAAAATATGGCTCCAAACTCACTTCCAATATTTTGCTCCTAAAATCTCTAGAAAACTAGGAATCGCACACACAGTGTGTCTTTAGCATGAGGCCTGCACCTCCAGTGAACTTCCATCCTAGGCCATCACTATAATCATCATTTTATATCTTCTCTGATAAGCCTTCTACTGTAATTATTCTCTACATGAAGCCTGCAACTACCAAGAGATTCCTCCTAAACCATCACTACCAGCATCTCCTGCAAGAAGCAACCAAGCTTATCTGGTTGACATCAATGCCAATTCTGCTACCAACCATTAGGGAAGCCAAATTCCCAACACAATTCCTTAGGATGATCGTTGACATCAATTCCAACACACTTGCGGATGCCTTGTCAAGGCCACTGGCCATGCACATAATTCCAACTATCCAAAAATCTCCCTCTTTGGCATTGATGGAAACACACCATCCTTTTCTCCAAGTGATGGCCAAACCTCAAGCTACTTCCACACATGTCATGGCATGAGACAACAATGACCTTCTTGGCATCACAAATTATACACAACTTTTCTCCCCCTTTGACATCAATGGAAAGCATCTACAAGTTTCCTTTCTCTCCCCATGCTCTCACCGATTACGAGGACTAGAGTCTGGCTATTGAGATGTGCATCCTGCCTCACAGAGACATCTCTTCCAGGTTTGTTTCTTCTACTACTCCATAAACTGGGAAAATGTGATATGCTCCCCTTAAATATATACTCCCTCTAATTTTTCCTTCCATTGTTTCACAACTTATGGATATTGGTTGAGTAGTTTGTCCCCTCATGCGTCTTTTGTATCAAAAAGATTGATACCCATTAAATTTTGCATGGCATTGCTACTACTCTAAATACAAAAATATAATGATGTATTTTGGCTATCCCTTCTTCATTGTTGTAGTTTCTTCTGAGACTGTGCTCACTTTACTTGAGCATCTCCACTTCTCCCCTTGAGATCATTTTCATACAATGGGGACTGCTTCACATCTCATACCAATTTCATCAAAAGAAATGATAGAAGTGGAACATTGTACCAGGAAAGCTCTGTTATTTCCTATCTAAAAAAGAAATGTCCAGTTGCACTCATGGTTACTCAACATGAGCCCATCACAACCAATTGACATATAAATACCAATTAAGGGTTAAGGGACATGAAAAATCATACACCAATTGTGTTTCATGAACACAAGGATGCTAATCATAATCAAAGTTACAACTTAAATGAAATAAGAGTATTTCACCAAATATGCAAACCTTTTATTTGCTCAACAATCTTCATTTTTGACGTTGTCCATTGTTTCCTACTACTAGTTATCAAAGAAGTCCCCCCTGAGCCAATGTTCCCTGATCTCCTGCAAAGCTATCTCTCTTTTCTTGGGGATTGATCCTGTGGACCTGACAAGACCATGAGTTTCTTGTCATTCCACACTTCCATTGCAACCCTTATTCTTCCCACAACAAAATATATTGTTGTGTACTCCTTATGTTGGTTGCACTCCACCTTCATCAATCATATGTGCCATATTTTTCATCTTCCCGACCTCATGCATCTAACTTACTCGACATCCCTTGAGGCCCTTCTCTTCCCTCACTGAAGAGAAACAGAAGATCTACTCCCCCTGAGAAGATTACCCCCTTTATTTCTATATACCTTTAAAGGTCAAGACTTGAAAAAATCATTCCCCTCTTGCTTCTTATTTACCCTTGTTTGGGTCCTCCCTTGGCTACACATGGGTAGAGGAAATTTTTTGTTCAACTCCTCCTTCTACACCCAAACCCTCTTGAAGCCATTCTTTGTCTCAGTGGGTTCTTCCACAAAATCAGGAGGATCATTCTAATGGTTTCTTCCTCCTCTTTTGATATTGCTCTTTTGACGCAGAGCACTGAAGATAAGTCTATATTTTTTCTGCTTGATTCTTTCTCCTTGTCTTCAAACCCTAAGCTACTACATTTGCATGTATATGCTAAGAGTCATTATGTTGCTTCTCATTTCCCCAACCATCTCTCTTGAGACAAATTTTCCACAATCGTAGCATTTTATTTGGCCTAAGAATGGGGCGGAGGAGTTACTCCTTTTGAAAACTCTTTGGTCAAAACTCCTATCGTGGCCAAATTTCCATCTTCTAGCATTATTGTGCATCCTTAGGTTGTTGTTACCCAACACATTTTGTTTCCTTGCATGCTATCTATAGTCTATGGCTTTATGTCCAAAATTATTGCAAGAAAAGCAAAAACCATGAAAATGATTTTGATGAAATAGGTTACCTTGTCTCTGAAGGTCCTTTGCTAGCTCTTCTCATGCCTTTTATGACAACAAGCATTGCTATCATGCACTATTCCTTGTAGTTTCCTTTCCTTCTTATTTTTTCTTATTTCTTCTCTTGTTTCTGTTGTTGTCCAACAACCTTTCTATTGTTGTTGTTGGAACACTCGAGCTTCTGATACTGAGACAACTCTTTGTTTTACTTTGCTAATTCATGTCTCAATGAGACTACCTCAGTTTGTAGTCTTTCACAACAAGCCTCCTTTATACTCAGTTGATGGGTTTACCTCCCAATCAGTCAGCAAGCATCTTCTTGTTGAGCAATTAGTTCGACTGTTTTTTTTCTCAACTTCTCATTCTCAAGCTCATAAACTTCCAGTTGCTCCTCTAGCTTGAGATTTTCTTGTGATAGGTCCTTGATCTCTTTTGGAGCATATTTCAACTTCTTTATAGAAAATATAATTTCATTTAGATCCTTCTCTTCTCTTTTAGAGGTGATAACTTAGTTACCACAGAGATCTAAGCTCGTCTCTATGTCCATGGAGTCTTCCACATGTCTAAGGGTTATTCCTTCTTCATATGAGGATCCCTTATTTTCTATTCCTACTAGAATGGGTCTATCTTCATTACAGTTACTAGATTTATGGTTATATCTATCTTCAAGTGATTATCATGAACATCTAGATAATGAATTACCTGCTTCTTTACATTTGTCACAAGGCAATATTATACCTTCTGCACAACATGGTCTCTCTTCCAAGACTTATTCATCACTGCTAAGAGTGTGATGGGCAACAACTTCTCCAACTTCTGATTCATTGTTTGAGCAACAATGCTCCTCAAACTCTTCTTGAGCCACATGGCTATCTCCACCATACAGACATTGCAATCTATTCAACACTTCCTTTGTTGACTCACAATTCTTTAGTTTATCATCATCTGACTTAGCTAGTCCTTTCAGGATGACCACCTTGGATTTTTCGTTCTTTTCTTCATTTAATATGGAGAGCCATATATCACCATCCAAGGACATCAAGTAGCCTTGCATTCTAACCTTCCAAATTTCATACCAAATCTCATGGCTTGATCTATTTAATAATGAAACTTCTTCTGCTGCTAGTCAAACATCATTAACCATTTTTTCCTTTTGATCTACCTTCTAGAGATTAAGCTATTTCTCAAGGAACATAGCTCTGATACCAGTTGTTGGAAAAAGACATCAATACTCATAGGGGGTTGAATCAATATTATGGCTAATTTTAACTTCTTTATGCTAATTTACTTTTCCTTTTTAACTTGAAATCCATCCATATTTTAGTAGCAATATATAATGTGGTAGCAACATTAGCTCAACGCACAAGCATACAAACCATAAGCATCAAACACATTACACACAAGTTTTTCACGTGGAAACCCTTTCGGGAAAAAACCACAAATCTTGTTGTTGTTATTGATGTAAATAAGAGCTCCTACTCTATTACATGAATTTATTTTGTGAGCACCCACTCACATGAAGCACCAACTCCCTTTGATTGTTTGGTAGCAACAACTCTCTTTATTTGTAGACACCTTACTAGCTTACCAAAAGAACCATGTGAGGAACCAACCTCATGGGTTTGTTGCAAGTACAAACTTGTAGCTCCTTGGATTTAAGTAAGTCCCAACCTATAGGAGGCATTGTCCCCCAATCCTTCTCAATCTCCACTAGAGATGGAAGAACCAACTTCCTATATTACATCCACCAACCCATATTCAAATAAGAATTGGTCATTCTCTGTAGTTTTGCAGAAACTCTATTTGATAACATCTTTTGTTCTCATCTCCATTTGCTGCACTTTTCAACTCTTTCCAGCAATATTTAGCAACCCTCTAATTTTCTTAACATCAACAGTCACTCAGCTCTTCGCCTCTCTGTTCTCCACAACACACAGTCTTCTCTCAAGCTTAATTCACACAACAGAGACTCAATTCTCTGCCTTTTGCTCCCATAAGCTCATAGGCTCCTTCGAACGTTCACACAACACACAAGCAACTCACAACCTTTCATACACAATACAAGCTACTCTTTCCTTTCATACACAACTCACTACTCTTAGGGTCTCCTTTTCTTCTGCTTAGTCACACTCAGCCTCTACCCGCATAATTGGCTCTTACATAGCCTCTCACATTAGTGCACTCACACAGATCACTTTTCTCTAAGGCTCTCACACAACAATGCTTCATTCCCCTGCTTTGCTCATCATAGCACCTAAGTTTTGTTCCTCTTCCATTCACACAATTAATGCTTCCACCCTATCACTGTTTCCACATTGTCGATGTTTCTAGACTATTGATGCTACCACACTGTCTTCATGCATCACTGTGCACTATTATTAGGCATGGCCTCTCCATGTTGTTGTTTTTTCTATCACTGGTTAGTATACCTACATACTCAATGTAGGCACGGTCCTATATCTCTACAACTCTCCCGTCACTGAGACTCTCCATGCACTTCAACACTCAGAAGGCTTGACAACACTCTAGCATGGATTCTCTCTACTTCAGGCATGGACATTTTGTGGACAATTTTCCTCGTTTATTTGTATCATACATATTTTACAATCCACCTTCATTACAGAGACCAAATATATCCTTAACATTTACTCACACAGTTCGCTACTCTATATGCCCTTCAGTACTATGTACCGTGCTTTATCAGAGGAAATGCTTCATAGTGCTACATTGTGGTGCAACAACAAGAAACTATCTATTGCAGACGTCTGATTATGTCAAGCCCTTTTTACTTTTAGCCCTCATCGAATCTCCACTTATAGGACCACATGTTGTGACTAGAAGCTTAGACTTAAGGCGCTAAGCCCTTTAGCGTTTTACCGAGGGCCTTTTATCCTTTGTATTTAACTTTATCAGAGCTTTTCCTCTATCAGAACTTTATTCATAAACAAACAATGAATTCTGATTATCCTTGTACTTTTTTTTTCTGGCCCCTTTTCGCATTTCACTTCATAGGACCGAGGGTGGTGACCGAGTGCCATGACTTGAGGAGCTAAGTATTTCACCATTGTGTCAGGAGCCTTTTTCCTTTGTTAAGCACTGCACCATTGGTTTTGTGTTTATTGCACAATCAAGCACTTAACACTATCGAAGCCTTCTTATCGAGGATTTCCATTTGCTTCCTATATGTCAATAGCAACAAATCGTCAATCGTTGATTGCCGTTGTGACATCATTATTGCCACATGGTGTCCCCTTAGTTGTGACAGGTGTCACCAGGATATGGCCCATTAGGCCACCTCAAACACCAAACTTTCCTGCCACGTGTCCCTCCTTACCGTCACATCATTATGACATCAGCAACCATGTGTCCCTCCTTAACGTGATGTCATGCTGATGTTAGTAGCCATGTATCCCTTATCAGAACCAATCATATCCTACCACTTCACACCAGAGCTGATCACAGACTACCATCTGTCGTTATCGAACCCAACCGCATGCCTCCACGTGTCATGCTTGGATGAGAGAGAAAGAGACCTTGCCTGCCCTATTTGTTTACTGAATTCCTTTGTAAATTCCTTTTTGGCCTTCCCAACGATTTGAAAAGGAATACATTGTCCCAACTTACTTAACTCAATCGACGTTCGTTGATCTGAGGTTTCCTAATGCTTGTCACCTATGAAACTGTCGAACTTCGATTGCTGATATGGACTTGTCGTCCAACATGCGGTATTGTAAGTTGCTAATAAGCGAGTTGCCTAAACCGAGTATTCATAATCATTCTTTGGAAAGTTCACATCATGTGTGTAGAATTCATGGTGGACTTACTAGGAAATTCCCAATTATAATGCTATTAGGTGCTTTTCTCTTTGTAATGATATTTTGGAAATTGGACACAAAATTATATGTACTTAAATTTAACTTTATATGGCATATTAGTACCCAAAACATTTTGTTTGAATACCAAAATCAGCAAAATGTGTGATCTTTTCATTTTGTATGATATGGAATCTTCTTAGAAACTAGCGACCAAATTAGTGTATATCAGGGACATCATAAATGATCTCTTTATCATCGTTGGGGCTTTCTATGGAGAAATTATATTCCTAGGAGTCAACAACTATTCAAATGTGCAGCCTGCAGTTTTAGTAGAGAGAATTGTGTTCTACAAAGAAAGGGTTGCAGGGATGTACCATGCATTGCCTTATGCTATAGATTAGGTTAGTCTTGTATCATTGTTTCATTTTATTCTAGATATTCAAAGTATCCATGTGCCAAAGGTTGGAATATCATAGTATGGGCCTATAGGATTTCCCATCCAAAAGTAAACCTTGGAGTTCAAATCCTTGGGTCAATATGCCCACATCTTCTCACTAGCTCGCATTAGTATTATCCGATGCTAAGGGCACCCATGGGCTTTGGGGATGTGATTTTTCTTGATTTGGGAAGGTCTTGAAAGGTTCTACTTGAATTACACTATGTTAACACCATTAATCTAGAATATGGAAACTATACAATTCTCTTTCAATTTATATGTTTTTTTTCACTTATTCCAATATTATAATTGGATAGGGTTCTTGTTTACATATGTAATATTCGATGATTATTTTAATAGGTGATTGAGCTTCCTTACATATCGTTGAAATGGTGGTGATTTTTGAATTTACTTTTCCTGATTAGTCTGATAGAAACCCTACCATACTTTTCTCCAATATGCAATATAACAAAATTGCTAGATGAACTTACCAAAAAGATTTCATTTTCTTCCAAAGAGAATTTTTTTATTGGCAATCAAAAGCAACAAAATATGTCAATAGCCAATTGTGAGTTGCATATTGATCATAGATGACAAGTCATTTCTAAAAGGTTTCCTTATTTCTTGTGCACTAGATTTTAAAAGCATCTCTTAACATTGGCTTTTCCTTAGATCAGTGGTATCCTTAACCATTACTAAACCATTTTAGGAAACCATTCTGACTTGCAAATAAAGCTATAAAATAGTAACTCACTATGATTTTTATTCCCTAGATCAGTGCTACCCCTGCATTATCATGACCTAATGAATGCATTCACACTCCATTCTATGCTACATTTCTAAGTCTTTCTTGCATTATGAGCATGTAATGTCATCACCATCAGTGATTAAATCAAATTTCACTATAGATTTTCATCAAATAAGTTATGTATAAGTCCTAATGTAGAAACCCAAATTAGAAACTTCTCATAGCCAAGTATGGCTTTAAGGTCAATGCTTTATTGTTGCAATGAGCTCTAAGGCCTTGCTATAATACCCAATCTTAACCAATAATCAACAAAATTCACAACACCAAACCTTGTTCACAAATTTTGTCAAATAATTGGTAGGTACTCTCCATTCTCCCACTATTAGTCAGAATTTATCAATGAATTAAACTAATAAATATGAGCATTTCAATAATCTAGGTGACCACCCATAAATTTTCTGCTTGGGTATTCATTTAAGATCCTTCTCCACCATGGATGCTTTTAGGTGAAAATAAACCATCCAATTATGGATGCATCTCCACTACAAATTGTGTGTCATGTTATTCCTTTATATTGGAAACAACATACAATAATTTGTGCAATTAGGAGAAGATACCCATGTCATTGTTTGATAGTATATGATAGACATGTTTGGAAGAGTGAAGGGATAACTTGTAATATAAATCCACCGATTAAAGAATACGGTGAACCATTGTCATATCATAATAATCTTGGCAATATCATGATCCTAAATAATTTTTTGGAATGAGTAAGTTATTTATTGAGCACTTTATGTACCTATTCCTCACTTTATTAAGCTTAACTCTCTTAAAGGTAGAACCTATTTTATATGACTACATTCATTAGGTGAGAAATTAATCATTAGGCGCAACTATCCCATAGGGAATATCCCAATATCTAGTAGTTGTTTGTATTAGCAAGGTTTGTATTTTAACTAAGCAAAACATTATATGAATCTATTAGTTTTAAATTGTTATAATTTTGTTTAATGTAGTATATAATTATAACATAAGGTTATAATTAATATAAAATAGAGTTATACAATTATAATGATTATATATAAAAAAACGTTATGCGATAAGTTTAAAATGTTTGCTATTTTATATATGTTTTAAGGAAAGTAAGAAAATGAAGAATTAAAAGCTAAGAAGTAAAAATTATGTTAGTTTATTGAAATAAGGTAAAAGAGTAAGCACATCTTGGCCATGGGTAAATTAGAAGTTATTGTTATATTTGACTTGCAAAATTTTAAGATAAAAATAAACTTGATTTCTATACCTAATCTCATCACTTCCACAAATTATCAAATTATCCATGCTCATGATTAAAAAAATACATAATAATAATAATAATAATAATAATAATAATAAGATCTACTTATAATCATATTTTAACATTATCATATCTTAATGAGTAAAACCTTGATATTTGTATTAAACTCGGGTTTTTTAAAAATTCGTTGCTCATGAATATGATGCATCATTGACACTTTTCATCACAATTTCTAATGAACATGAAGTTATATTATTTAATTCGTTTAAAATAATAATAAAATTCACAGTTGCTTGTTAATTTAAGCTTGACCCATAACAAACACAAATATTTTCCACCCCACATTAATGTTAGTGTGCAATAAAATAAATTCAAATATTCAATTTGTTTACATACCATTAATATTAGCGAATCGAAACAAACACTTTCAGTGACAGCTACAATATTCACTCTTCGGCTCTCTACTGCAATGTTTTAAAACTCCGACTAGGCCGAGGGTCGCCTCCGAGTCCGACCCCAACTCGGTATCGACTTGGTCGACTCGATTTCAATGACTCTGTCATTGTAAAAAATACATTAAATATTTATTTTTTTATAAAAAACATCATTTTAAAGATTTTCATTCACGTTTCCAAACACACAGCATTAGAATATAGATGGAAGACAACATATGATCAAAGTAGACTCATGAATATATCCATTATATCAAAATGGCACCCAGTGAACTATCCAATACATATATGATCAAAGATTCAAAACAAAATCAGATAACCAAGGAGGCTAGAAATGGCCTCTACAACAAAAGTAAATTGTGACCAGTACTACTGGGCCACTGGCTAGTAGCTACTGCCAGAGGAGCCAAGATCATGTGAATCAATATCTGGATCATCATTAGAGTCAGACAGGGGGGCCCATGGCTCCTCCTCATCATCATCTCCAACTACAACTATAGAAGTGGTAGCACTAGCAGGCTGTGCAGCAGATGCAAACTGAGATAGAGAAGATATGCGGATGCGCTTCTGTCGTGGCTGAGCAGAGGAAGCACCTGCAACTGGAGTCCTTGCTGGTTGTGAGGCTGAGGTTGGTAACACAAGTGGATGGGGATCTACATTCAACTGAACATCATGTTTGAGTGATGCCTCCCTATCTAAATCAAAATCAAGATCCTCATCAGGATCAAACTCTATTGGATGACTCTCCACTACCCAAATGTTGGATCAATGTCTTCCAACACAATGGGATCTGAATCAGGTCTTTTTTTCAGCAATTGGTTGTGTCTGAGTCGGAGGTTGTATTGGACATAGACTAGATCATTTAACCGTTTTTTATCCAAACAACTTCTCTTCTTTGTGTGAATCCTCTCAAAGACAGACCAATTGCGCTCACACCCAGTAGCACTACAAGTTTGACTCAAAATACGAATTGCAAACTTTTGCAATTTAGGACAATGGCCACCAAACGCCTCCCACCATTGTGCTGCAAAAAACATAGGAGTGTAATGAGTTAGCTCAACAAAATTACAAATTATATCCAACTTTCAAATTATAAACTGTTTAACGAAATTTGAAAAAACTATTAAGAATTTGAAAATTGAAATTTTTTGGAGTAGCATGATCCAGATTATCCACAATATCATGTTCATTCTATCGACGTTTCAAACCCCAAAGGGGGTCCATCATCAGGACTTGATTTTTTAGAATATGATTGATAGTTCCTTGAGAGAAGAATCTTGTGACTAGATTATAAATAAACCTAATTCTTGATAAATTTTATATTGAAGTCGACATATGAATATTATAATAATTTTAGCTTAATTATTTCAATTTTGACTATTATTTTAATTGTTTTACTTAATTGATTTTAATATGTAGATTATTAATCCTATTTATTTCCTTTGATTATAGGTTAGTTTTTATTACTTTAATTAGTTATTATTTTCTGAAATTTGTGTTTACGTGGCTCATCTACTTCTCTTGCAATCTTTGCCAGGTTCTTCCCAAAGGTACTCGAGGCATTGCTGAAGGTCATGACCTGTCAGTGTATCTCCCGCTGATCAGATTCCAATGGGATCATGCGATCAATGCAGTCAATCAGTCCATCTCTAACCTCCCCCCCAAAGCCCCTCACTCCTTAGCTTTATAATGATACCTTGGGTTCAAAAAGTACCCAGCTGCATGTATAGGGAAATGGAGTTGATTGTTCCATCTTTCATCAATGATTGCCCAAATGGGCCCATATTTAGCCACTTTATCCTTGTATGCCCTCCTTATTTTCTCCTTTGCTTGATCCATAGTCTCATAAATGAAGCCCATAGCCAATCCTTCCCCATCCACCAACCACAACACCTTAACCAGTGGCTCAGCAAGCTTCACAATCTCTACTGCCTTTCTCCAAAATATTTCTTCATTAGCTTTCTTTCTCAATTCTTTGCCTTCCAGTTTGTGAGACCAATTTCTTTGATTCCATTCATCACATGAAAACATCTTTTGCAAGTTTCTATTTTGGGAAAGCATAGATTACAATGTCAAAAAATGAGTAGCAAATACAGTGATGGAAGGCCTAATAATATCCTTGCCCCCAGTGTGTTTCCTCATGAGGCTCAAAATCCATGAATGATTGTAGATAAATTTTGTTATGCTTTTGGCATGATCTACAACGTTTTTGACCCATTCTAATTTTCCAATATCCTCAAGCATGAGGTCTATGCAATGTGTAGCACATGGGGTCCAAAAGATGGTTTGTGTTTTTCCTCTAACCGTTTACCAGCAAGAACATAGTTAGAGGCATTATCTGTAATGACTTGAAAAAAATTAGCCACCCACACCTCCTCAACGACCTGATCCAATAGCTAAAACAACAATTGCCCATATTTTACCTTATCAAATGCATGAACTGATTTTAAAAAATGGTTCCCCGTGGGCAGAAGATAAGAAAGTTTATGATGGTATGGTTTCTTTGATCAGTCCATCCATCTGACATGATGGTACATCCTGTTCTTGCCCATGAGTCCTTGAAATATTTCAAATACTCATTAATGGAGGCAATTTCTTTCTGCAAACAATACCCCCTTAGCTCATGCATAGTAGGGCCTTTGAAGACTTTTCAAGCAGCATGTATGGCATCAAACATAGGTTCATAATATGGTGAACGAGAAGCATTGAAGGGGATATCAGCATCATACCACCATCTAGCTATGTAATCACAAGCAGTCTCCCTCAATTCTTTCTTCCAATG